>CATQJA010001841.1:0-32216 GCA_958295435.1 Mesorhabditis spiculigera | reverse complement strand
GTTTGAAATACAACAAAAAAGGAGATTTTCTGTAAAATGGGGCATATAATGCTTGCTTTTGTGTTGTCCTTGCCAAGATAGCGCCTAAAATACACAATTCTTGAGAAGGTGGCCCGGAGAGCGCAGAGATTATCCGGAGACCCAAGACGTTGCCAACGCAACCATCATCTTCACCCCCGCAGCTACACATTTTTTCAAAAATTCAACAATACGGCGGCATATTCCTTTTTTTTGGTCTCTGCATCTTGGATGACGTGTCGTAGAGGGTCGCCCCGCGCAAGTGGGTCGTCAGACGAGCCATAGCCCGGATTTCGCCACGTCGCGTTTTATTCACCTGCGACTTCCGCCACGTTTCTACACGTCTAAATTACGACTGTGCGTCAGGATGGAGTCGTCGATGTCGATACTTCTCTGCTTCTTGCTGCTGTAAGTTTTTCAGTCTTTTTATTATCGTCTTTCAAAGAAACTGAGGAGCGTGACGACGTGAAATATAGTTTTTTTACAAATTTTAACGCGTTTTGAAGTGCTGTTTTACCAATTTTAGCGAAATAATTGCTACCAGGGGCGTACACGAACCCGATTTTTGGGGGGCAACTCGAAAAATTTTTGTCGAAAACGCGCCGCAGGCGAAAATTTATATGGACAGTTGACACACTAATGAAAAACAGCGCCGCAGGCAAAAAAAATTTGGAAAAATAGTCTTCCTAGAAGTAAAAACCGTCTTAAAAACAGTAATAAACAGCGCCGCAGGCCGAAAAATTTTTATTGAAAAAATCATAAGGGTCCCCCCTTATGAACTTTTCGGCCTTCGGCCGATTTTGGGGGGCAACTTGCCCCTGTTGCCCCCCCCTCGTACGCCCCTGATTGCTACCAATACAAAACCCCTTATAAAAATGGTACCAATTCTAATGTGGGGAAATAATCATACGTCCTTCAGTATCCGTCTTATAATCCGCTATTTTCGTGTAATGACTATCTTTTTTTAATCCTTTTGGGGGCTCTAAATTTGTCTTTCAACTTTAGAAAAACCCTACCCTTTTTCAAATTTATCGCATTCCCCGAACGCATTTCTCAGTTTCCCGAGTTCTAACGTCCAATGATCTTTCCATTTTTTTCCTGGAGCTCGGCCAACGCTCCTGAAACTGTTATCACCTAGTAAACGGCTGACTGGTTGATCCGCGGCCTTACATCAGCCCCGCTTCTCAACTGGAGGACGGTTTCAGGGCTGGATAAACAAAGCTGACCACGGCATTCACCGGGTCAGGTCGCCGGCCCGGGTGGGAGAAGCCGTTTCGGGATGAAGCTAGGCTGACGCTGGAGATTTTGGAAGTTAGCTTGGAACGTGTTAAAGCCCGGTTCCGAACTTGTTCCTTACAATCTTAGGATCATTTTTTTCTCAATGTGAATCTTGGAGGTGTTTTTAGCAGACCATGTTTTTTTGCTATTCCTAGGCGTGAAAACTCTGCAAACTCAAAAGGACAAAATTTGATGTCTTAAAGCATTTTTGCGGAGCTAGTTAAGTCTGATGGCCCCAAGGACGTCAAAAAAAAATTGTTGGGGCTACCCGATGAGCCTAAAAACAGGCATCCTGGGCTAGTTTGGTGTGCTGCGTTAGTAATTGACACTTTTAGAGCACAAACGCCTTTGAGACCATTAGACTGAACTAGCTTCAAAAAATCTGCGCTCACTCTTCGTGACGATACTAGTCCTGGGAAACTAGACGCTCTATGCAATATATCGACGTCTCACACCCAATAAAACCATCGACGCAATGTGAAGAGCCGTTGCATCAGCCGCCGATTTTCCAAATTTTCTCGGCTTCCGGATTGCTCTGGATTATCGAGGGGGAAGGGAAATGTCCTCATCCTCAAAAATGAGGATAGCTTTTGCTGGATAAGATAATATAGTGTATTTCGAGTTTTTTGCGCAAAAATTTTTCGATATGGTTGTTGCATCTGTTTCGTCGAAAGCAATTGGAAGCGGGGGAAGACGGGCTGGCTGACTCTCGTCACATGCTCGCTGTTTTTTTTTTTGTGGTTCGGGAAGCAGAGCTCGTTTCGGCAAATGTACGAGCCTTAGACCAAAGGAATGAACTCTCGAAGCTGGCTTAGGCTTCGGTCGATGAAGTTGAATTCTAAATTACACGTATTTGAAAAATTCTGATTCTGGTACGTTAACGGGGGGGGGTCTTCCTTAATTTGCCTAACCTCGGTAATAATAAAATATTGACTATTTTCATGGTATCTTCACTAGTTTCCGATTACTTAAAAGTCGTAAAAACATTGGAAAAAATCAAAAATTGCGACCAGCCGTTTTTCCAAAAATTGCGGTTTTTATAGATTGCACAATTTTGTTTAATGGTTAGCTTTAATATACTAAATAGACCTAGAAAACTACCAAAAAAACCGCGTAATCGCTCGTCGAATTCGCAGAAGAGGGCAAATTGCCCTGTCTGCCGCTCTACCCCGTTCCTTTCGAAAACCCCCTCCCCCACCTCTGACTCGCTTCCTCGGTAGTATAGTGGTGAGTATCCGCGTCTGTCACATGCGAGACCCGGGTTCAATTCCCGGCCGGGGAGAAACTTTTTGCGTTTTGAGACACAGTTACCTAATCGGGTGATAGGGCTGTTTGGAAGGTAACGGGCCCATTTTCACTCCATTTTTGCAAAAACTTAGGTTAGAATATGTTGTTATGAGGATGCAGCCGCCGCCAAACAAGTTTATCGGTCCATTTTGAAGGGGATTTTGGGGATTTTATGTAACCAAGAAATTCTTGAGGGTGTAAAGAAAAAGCGGTTGATGCAAAATCGGCGCCATCTTGCAACGGGATCCTTTAAAGTGCAGCTTATGGATGTGGGTTTAAATAAGCGATTGGATGGGAGGAAAGTATCATTCGATTCGCTTCGCTAAGAATGATTCTGGGCCTCTTTACATTCCTGGTTACCCGGCTGGATGATCTGATGGATTGGCTGCTGGTTGGGAAGCTAGAAGCTTCTACTCCTGGGTTGGTATAAAAACTTAAAATCATTTAAAAGGACGAAAATAGAGCCGGAAACATATGAAAAACGTTAAAGGCATTGACCCACATTGCAGGTGTGACAAAATGCTGTTGCATTAGCTAAAGACGCTACGCGTTTTTTTCGCTTGTTACAGAGTTTACAGAGTAATGAGCCGGAAACAACTTTTAGCCTGTTTTTTTTGTAGTAAGCCGGTCAAAGTCCTGCGAACCCAGGGGTCAAAATGTTGTTCTCGGCTTTCCCAAAGAGCTCATGCTTTTCATGCCCCTTCATCTCTGCTTTTCTTTGGCAGACAGTTGTTGGGGGTTGTTTGGTAGAACATTGGGAGAAGCCCGGGGGTTGCCGGAAATCAAGCGGGGTGGTCATCGAAAACCCCAGACGCCCCAAAATTTGGGATTAAACGGTTAAAACGGTTAAAACTGAACCGATTTGGCTTAAGCGGATTCAAAAAATGGGCCGGTGAAGCTCACGAAAATGAAGGATCTTGGCTAGCCTGCCCCTGATGGAAAAAAAATTCGGAAAATTAGAATTTCTCAAAGCATTTTTGCGAAAGGGATCCGCCTCGGGAAAAGTTCAGGTTTTCGTTTTAAAAATAACACAAAAGTTCACAAAAAACTCTGCTAGCTTGCCGCCCGAATGAGAAGCTTATGCTCAAGATCGGGGTCGGTTTTCTCAAAAATCTTGGCTAGCATGCCTTCGACTGTAGAGAATTCTAGGTCTTCATCCGTGTAAGAGTCGAATTCCCAAAAAATTATCTCTGCCACGCAATCTTTATTTCCCTTTTTTTCTGAAAATTTGAAAACTGGGAATTTGCAAAGAATGCTGGAATGCCATGGTTTTAAACATCTGTCCAATAAAAAAATTCCCAACTGGTCTCTGCTAACTTGCCGAAAACAAAATTGTGTTGTTTTTTTGCTCCAGAAAGCACATTCTCTCGCTATTTTCCCACTAGGCCTTGCATGTCCACAGAACAAGTGTTTCAGGGGAAGCTCTCAAGTTCGGGCGTAATTCCGACCAGTTTCCCTAAATGAACTCGGCCAGCTCGCTTTTTTTCTCCCGGTTCAGCGGGATCCCATGCTTTCCATGCCTCCTCGATTTTTTTGCTGCAGTCAGGCGCGTTGGCAATTTGACAAAAGGAGGAGGGAGGAGCAGGAAGAGGAGAAGAAGAGAAGAAGCAGGCTGTTCCCTGGTCTGGGCTTCAGCTGGGCTGGCTGATGCAATATGCGGGTCGGCTGGGCGAGACTCCCACGACCCCCTCCACCCCTGAAACCCCGCCCCCTTATAAACACTTCACCCAGTCAACACAACACAACATATCCCACCACACTAGCCCTATATAGGTCCGGTCTCGGGTCGGGAATTCCTGATCCGGCTGGCTGGCTGGGCGCGAGCTATTTTCAGACGGCTCATTTGCCTATTTTTAGTGCCTAGAAATTTTCAAAATTCCTTGAATATCTGGATTTGAACTTTTTCCTTCTCTCTCACCAGCCTTTTTACCTTTTGATAGTGCTTAAAGTCCTAGAGAATTTTATACCTTTAACGCAACTTTTTTCTCAGGTTTGCTGATTTTTAAAGCTACCCTGGCCGGCCAAAATCCGGTTTGTTAAACTTCACTTTTTTGGTAAAAATTTGGCCGTTTCCCGAGTATCTGTGTTAATATACACATTTCCCCAGCCCTTTACGCGAAATCGAAGATATGAAGTTTATACTATACTAAGCTAGGCATCTTCAAAATAGTTTTGCGTGCTCCTATTCTAAAAAGATCCCGCGAATTTTTTTACCTAAAGAATAAATAAAGCAAAATTTACATCCAAAATCTGCATCTTTAAGCGCTTTGTTCTATAATAACCCTCCAATTTCCCCTCCAAATTCGGTTACTCGCCCATCTCCTCGCCCCCAGAAATGCGAATCCCGTGGCTCTCATTTGTGTTGCCTGCGCAGCGTCGGTTGGGCGACGGCAGGTGCGCGCCGGATTCTGATCTCTAAAAATTATAAACGCTAAAATACACACCTACAATACTCTTTGCAGATTCTCCCCAAAAATGCTCACCTATGAAAAGTCTGGCCAGTCGCTGTGGGTCTTCGGCTACGGGTCGTTGATTTGGAACCCGGGTTTTAGCTATGAAGAGAAGAGGTGAGAACTTGACTTGGCTTAGGCTTGGCTTAGGTTTTGGCTTAGGCTTATCATTATACCATTTCAAGCCCTACTTCCTAAATTCAGACGTGGCCGTGCCATCGGTTTCGCCCGCCGGATGTACCAAGGAAATACGTATCATCGTGGCGATGATTCTTTGGTAGGTTTTAACATTTTTCGTTTTTTTTACCCTTAAGACGATATCCCGTGGTAATTCCATGCACATGTTTTCGTATAGTAGGCGTTTTTTGTGGCCCCGACTGGGTCCTTTTTGGGCTCTAGGCGGGCACCCGGCCAAAGCATTGATCTTGTGTCTACCCCCGGGGGCTTCCCCAAAAGCATGCGCTGGACACGTGAATTTCTGGGATGCACCTAGGCTGCTTTTCAAGGGTAAGAGAAGTCAAATCCAGGAAAAATATACACGAGCATGATGGCGCGCAATCCACACGATTTCTGATCTACGGTTGATGACTCATCGCGTTCTAATCATTTCCGGTCTTGACTGACTGACCATATCCGGAAATCTGGACAAACATGGCGCTTTGGCGAGAGAGATAGAGAGACCGAGAGAGAGAGAGAGCACCCCTCCCAAAAACGCATGTCTGGTCATGTGCGGGCAGGGCCATTGAGTGGGGGCTAGTATGCGGGGGCACGTGCTTTTCCAGGGATGGGCTGAGGGGGTGGAAAGGCGGAATGAATCGGAAACTAGGAAAAAAGTTCCTATATGTAAATTAGCCCTTAGATCCACATGGTTGGTAAATTTGACTTTAAGGTACCTTTAAACCTCGATAATTTTAGCCTGGCCGTGTCGCCACCCTCGTCCAGGATTCCACCTCTGAAGCCACCGGAATGCTGTTCCGCATCCGAGGCCGCCGCGCCATCCGCGCCGCCCTTGCTCATCTCTACGAACGAGAGGTAATTTTGTGCCACTGTCCCTTTAACCCGAAAATTTTTTAAAGGTCGGAAACGGGTACCGCTTCGAGGAGATCCCGTGCGTCGTCGAAATTGACGGGCGGCTCGTGAAGACGATGGCCCTCACCTGCATTGCCTAGTAAGTTCTGACCCCGGGTTACGGTATAATGGCCACTTTTTAGCGATGACAACGAGTACTACCTCGGGCCGGACGAGGTGTCAAAAATGGCGATGGAAATTGCCAAGGCTCGAGGACTGGCTGGGCCCAATCATGAGTGAGTTTTTTAATGAAAAGGACTGAAGGGTCAGGTCTTACTTAGGCTTAGGCGTCGATCAAGCTGTCGCCATACCTTTAAAATCCCTAAAAACACGCCGTAACACTTCCCACGCCCGGTGCACATGTTCCGCATACCATTCCCGCTCCTGTTTGGTCTATTTCCGAGCGCATCTATCAGATATTCGATCGCTCGGCCCGGGTGTTCCCCCACCCGACCAGAGGACGTCTCATGCAATCCCCCATTCCCGGCCAGTCACCGCCCAGCTGAACCTTTCCAATGATAGAGCACGAGAGGGGGAAGAGACATTGAGAAAAACAGGGGTCTGCTCCATCGGCCGGCCGGCTGATGCAACCGGGGAGCACCTTTTAGACAGACCCCCGCGATGGCTAGCGGCAGCCCTCCCTCCTCAATATTTGGCTCAAACGATACGAATGTTGCGGGGGTGGCTGTTGAAAAATTGCGAGAATTTAGCTTGAGACAAGATTTGAAGCCCGGATAAGCAGACAAGCTGAAAAAACGTGTTTTCTCCGAAATTCCGAATTTTACCAAAGTTCACTTGGCGAAAGTAGAAAATTTTCACTTATTTTGATTTGAAAAAACGCTATGCGTTTTACGATCTTCTAGATAGCTATCGACAAAATTGTTGTTCGTGGGGTATCTTTTTCGGGTAGACAAGGACTAGTTCGATTTCCTAATGTTTTTGTTGGCTCCGACATAGTACTCCAGGAAAAGCCCTAGTGCCCCATTTCTCTCGCTCTTTCCGCTCTCCATTCTCTCGTCTTCTCCCCGCCCAGAGGGAACAATATTTTCAACGGGGCGCCACGCGGTTGCACTTTAGTAGAGAGGGGAAGAGAGAGAGAGAGAGAGAGAGAGAGAGAGAGAGAGGGAGTTCCCCAAAGTCCGGACTAGATAACTGTCCTTTTGATTTGTTTTTGGGTGCACTCTTGACGCGATTTCCGGGGCGAAGATTAAGGGGGAAGGGGCCTAGCGAGTGGCGGGGGTGGAAAAAGGTATAGAGATCGCTTAGGGACCATTTAAAAAACACCTCTAAAATTTTTAAAATGTAAAACGGCTGATATGGAGAAAATTTTACCCATTTAATTCCAGATACGTCCTGAAACTCGCCGAGCATCACCGCCTGCTCTTCCCCGACCATCACGACAATCATCTGTTCGAGCTGGAGACGATGGTCCGCGAGGGGCTGATGGCCGTCGCTGCGTAGAACACGTCTTCGAGCTGTCACCACCCCTTTAAGTCGCTTCAACCCCCCCCCCACCCCTTTAAAGGACCCCGAAAGCCAAAAACCCATAATATTTTCTTGCTGGGCAGGTCTCCAAGCTTCAAAAGCTTCAAATACGCATTGATTTCTCTATTTTTTGCCCTTCCGCGGCCCTTTAAACTTTTTTTGGCTCTGACCGTGCCGTTGGCAAATCGCTAATTCTTTGTACAGTATCCCCCAAATCCGATTTGTTTTTGGAGCCTTACAACCCCCCAAATTCCGTTAGCATACCCTTGACTAGCATTTTTTCTTCTGCTGCACGTTACTCGTACTACGGTTCTGTCCGCTTTACACCCCCCTACCAAATTCAGTTAACTTCGCATGTATCTTACTGTATTTAATTGGCTATACGCCCGTTAGAACCACGTCTAGCCATTTACTGCATTTTTAAAAGTCTTCTGCCTTTGTCGATTGTCTTTCAAATCGTCTGCTTTTCCGGTGTACTTTACGAGACTTTCCACCCGCTCTTTCACCCCCCCATTTTCATGTGAAGTCTTTTTTTGCTTTATTACCCGTCCATCACCACGTTACGCGTATCACAGTGTCTCTTGATGTTAAGCGGAATGTGCAATGTACAACCCCCCCATCAAGCCATACATACATGCAGCTTTCACTCCCGGTTAATAAAGGATTTTGTTAAACTTTGTTGCGGAACTAAATTTTAAAACCAAACGTGCATAAGAAAAAGGTCTTAATAATTTTTCTACCAACTTGAGTGATGAGATTATAAATCTACACTTGATACCGTCATTGCAAAGCAAAAAGCAAAGCTTTGCGAGCATCGGCAAAAAAGCAAAAAGTAGAGCTGCCCCGAACCGGGATCGAACCGGTGGCCTTTAGATCTTCAGTCTAACGCTCTCCCAACTGAGCTATCGAGGCATGGAGAGAGCGGGTTTCTGGGGGGCTATCCGGCAGGGGACTAGCGGGTCCTTTCCCCTCCCCCTCCCGCCCTCCTTCGATAATTGATTATGAATTGACCTGCAGGGTACTGCGGTCTTGCAGCTTTGATTTTTAGGTGAAAAGACAGCAGTAAAAGCCAGAGGAGTCGAAGTAGGTTCCGCCTATTTGTTGCAGAAAGATGCTTATTTCTAGAGTCAAAGCCACCCAGCAACACCAGATAATTTTTCGGCATCTTGGTACAAGTGGTGCCACGAATCGGCGTGCACATTCCTGTACGTCTGTCCCCTTTGCATCTTCATAATTTTCTGCTGGCCGTGTGGGTTTGAATTTGGGGAAAATTAATGCGATTTTACAGGCATGCTGCTGGGGTTGTGCGAGAAGAGCGACAGGGCCGAGCAACAGGATTCGCCAGTTTGATAGTCCTGGACAATGATCGACAATTGCCTGCATAACCTTTAAATGAAGTTAATTCACTTTAACCATAGCTGCATATTGAACGCGGCAAAATTTTGTACGGTTTTGGCAAAAAGCAAAAAGGAGGGCTGCCCCGAACCGGGATCGAACCGGTGACCTTTAGATCTTCAGTCTAACGCTCTCCCAACTGAGCTATCGAGGCATGGGGGCAGGGATCTCTGCGGAGACCATCCGGCCGGGGAGGCCCAGTCCTTGCTTCTACACTTTCGATAAGTGGCTATGAATTGACATGCAAGTGGGGGGGAACTTCGTCGCTGAAGAGGTTTTTTTTTAACTGTAAAGACATGTAGAAAAACGGTAAGAGAGAAGAGAGAAAGAGAGAGAGAGAGTGACAGAGAGAGAGTGAGAGAGAGAGTGAGAGAGTGAGAGAGATAGTATATGAGTAGTAGTTGTTTATTCAAGACATCAGCCAAAAAGACGAATTGAGAGCTTCCTGGTTAAAAAATTAATCCGTCTCCGATCCTCCATGCGTTTTTTTATAAAGATCATAGGTTCACGAGGAACCCGTGTAGTTCCTGCTAGGGCGAATTCGGTGTAAAAATGGTCCCTTTCAACGGCTAGCGCCCAGCCTCGTTTGCCCCCCCAAAAATGTTCACTAGCTGTTCTCTTTTTCGGTTTTTCTCTTCCACACGCCCTGGCGCTCTTTACAATTTTACCGGAAAAGAACGATCTTTTCGACCTTGGCATAGCCGGGGGACCCAGCATTCTTCCTGGATCGTTCGTTCCGTTTTGCGGTGGCTTCGGCACCACCACTCAAACACAAAACTCTAGAAGTTTGTCGAAATGGCTGGCGGTAGGTTTTTAATAGACCCATTTTAACCAAACATCAACTTTGAACTTTAGACATCGATTTTAGAGGGTAACATGTGCTTGGAAATCATGAACCAGCTGCTGCTATGCTGCACTTTTATTATCTGCTGTCCATGTTGGTTTTTGGCAGAGGGGATTTCACTTTATCTAGCTCTTTTTTAATATGTTTCCAGATAGTAAATTTTTTCTTTAGTCGCTTGCTGCGGTATTGGCATCAAGCAGAGCTGCTGTCCCGCTGAGGACTCGCCTGCATAATTTCAACAACATCAGCGATTCCATTAATTTCTGGATTTTCGAAAGTCTGGCAATAAATGTATCGATATTACAGTAAATTGCAAGCACACTCACAGATTTTTTTGGCGGTTTGTTGTGCTCGTTGTTTTGAATGACCGTCGGACCAGCTGACCGTCCGGCTCTTTAGGAATAATCGATGGGCTTCTTCTAGTCCTTTTCATCCTCCATCCCTCACTACTCTCACACCTCCTCAGGCACCCGCCAGGTCCATATGGCGACTGAAATCATTCACATTTTTTTCACTTTTTTTGCGGTCTATTTAGTTTTAGTTAATTCTCGCCAAGCTGCTCGAACAATGGCTGTTTGGGTCGGCCTTCAAAATGTCCAACAAATGCCGAAAAGCGTTTTTTCGAAAGTCACCGTTTCGCAAATCAGAATTTCAAATCTTCCATCAAGATTTTTAACTCCTTGCGGCAAGCCTTTTGAGTCTCTAAAATCACGAATATCTCTAAAAATGAGAAAATAGCGTTGGAAATTTTTTCTTTGTTGACTTTGATATCCCTGACATTTTAATAGTCTTATTGTAGACTTAACCTTTTTCAGCTGCAATTTCTATCGTTCATAAAGTGCCAACAACCTCTTCGGGGCCATCACGGACTTTGAGACGACAATGAGCGTCCCATTTCGAAGGATGGAGGACGGTAGCTCTGACGAATGTGAGCGTTTTCACTTATTTATAAACCCTTTTCTAAGTGATTTATTTCAACTTTACTTAACTTAAATCGCTGGTATCTTTCCGTCGACATCCTCAAATTTTAAAATTTTCCAGATACTCCTGGGACAGAAAGTTTTGTGGACTCCGTACTATACGGCCTCAAGGCGCTTGGGTGTGGCTGTATCATGATGCTCGTTTGTCCTTGTGGGTTATTAGTAATACTTAGTAAAGTCAGGTTGGTAACTCCGAAAAATGCAAAAAATTTGCTGTCAGGCCTCAGTCTTTTGTACCTCGTGCACCACTTCGTCCCGGAGCGGGTGGAAAGCTATTTGGAAGGGCTGGCCGCAAGGCATGAAGCGAAACTGCGCCGAGACACCGAGGATACTGCGCCGCCTGTTTAAACCAAGATTTTCGACGTTTTACTTTAATAAATATAATCACAATAACATGAAAAGCAAAAAGACGTTACTTCGAAGCGAGAATAGTTTGAAAAGTCATTACGTCGAAAATGATAGCTTAAAAGCGCATCGCACCGAAAAGACTTTAAAAACGCTTTACTGCGACACCGCATACCACCGCAATAATAACTTTCGACATCCAAAATTTAAAATTTTGCTTTTGATACTTTAACTTTAAAAATGATCTCCTTAAAAATCATTAGATGAAGAAACCTTTCCATCGAAAAGCAAATGCTTTGGAAAGTTGTGAGCGCGAATAAACACTAAATCGACGGAAAGGATTCTCGAATTATCATTTTTTCGAACAAATGACTTTTCGATCTCATGTTTGTTCGAGTCATGACTATGCCAAATTTATGATTTTCTGAGAAAATGAGTTTTTGAAATTCTGGTAGACAGCTCAAAAACCCTACTACAATCTCAGTTTACTTAGTATCTACTTAATGCCAGGCATTGCCCAAAAATATAAGAAAATTGGAGGCGGAGCTTCTGCCTGTACGGGGTGGATAGATCAGAGCATCCCGGCCCTGATTGGGGCAACCGGGGCCGACAAATCGCTTCCCGGTCCGTTCGCCCACCGTTTCCAATCAGCTCAATTGTGAACGTTTCACAACGATGGCGGGTAAGTCTCAAATTTTTTACCGTATTGAAATATTTTTATTACCCACGTGCGAGGGAGTATAACGTAATGCGTTACGCCACGTAATTCTCTAAAACTCCAAAAATACGACGCTTCTTCAGATAATGACGGTCAAAGGAGGTGCAGCTTAGGCCAGCTATTGCGACTTTGCTGCTGTCTCTTGTGTTGTTGGCCCTGTGAGTTTCAAGTTTTTAGGGCTATTGTACTTTATAGTTACTTAATTGCGATATTGAATACTCTTTCGCGCTCTCTCTTTCTCTCACTGACTCACTCTCTCTCTCTCTTTCTCTCTCTCAAACACCTAAATTTTTAGGCATCCTCTGTGGACTCAAACTGCTCTGGAATGACGCCACTGAGGAATTAGCGCAGGAGGAGAAAGAAGCGCCGGAGGAGCAGGACGAGAAGGAGCCCGAGCAGAAGCTGAAAAATGACCCGTCGCTCGTTTAGAAAATAATTTAGTGCAATTCACTGCGGAATAAATACCTCGTTCAGGTTTTTATGAGGCCTTGACAAGCATACAAACGTTTTTGTAAAGATTGAAACTGCATGCATGCGCAAAAATAAGTACGTCACGTTAGTTTTTTGGACACTTTGGACAAATTTACATGATGTAAGAATCATTTATCATGATAAACATCAATATCATCCTCTTCAGCATGGTCGGCATCATCACTAATACCATCATCAGAAATACTATCGTCAACGATCTCATCATTGTCATCCTCACCATCATCGGTGACATCGTCATAATCGGTGTTTCCGCTGGCGAATTGAATGATATCCTCGTTGAATAACGCGTCCCCATCATCGAATTGAATATTCGCAACATCACTGAGAGCCACATAACACATTCCATCGGGTATCCTGACAATCAGTGTCTCCCCATCGGGACGCACAATGCGAAAATAGGTGGAGTCGCACTCTTCCATATACATCCGGGGGTACTGGTCAAAAAATGGCGGAATCTCGGCGTCAACGGGGTAACGGAAGCGCCCCGCTAGAATCCGATGAATTTGGCGCTCGCCGCGCAGCCATTCTTCGATCACCATTTGAGCATATAGTCCGACTTGCGGCTCGACATTCTGGTATGGTATCTGCAAAACGATCGATTAATTTGGGTCGAACGTTTTTTTGTTTGGTTATTAGGTCCAATACTAAGGTAATTGGAAGCCCAATTTTCAGCGAATTCCATTTTTTTGACAACTGCCTTCTGAATTTGCGAAATCGAATAGTGAAATGAATATATAGCCTTGCCATGTCAGCCTGGTGTTACTTGCTCTCTCTATCTCTCTCTCTATCTCTCTCTTGCTCTCTCTCTCTCTCTCTCTCTCTCTATCTCTCTTGCTCTCTCTCTCTCTCTCTAGCTCTCTCTAGCTCTCTCACTCTCTCTCTAGCTCTCTCAGTCTCTCCTTGCCTCTCTCTCTCACTCTCTCTCCCTATTTCTAGCTCTCTCACTCTCTGTCCTTCTCTCACTCTCTCGTCCTCTTTCTCTCCTTCTCTCACTTTCACCCTCTCTCTCTCTCTCCCTCCCTCTCTCTCTCTCTGGATACTTTGGCGCTCTATCCAAAGCGCTACAAAATAGAAGTACAAAAGTGAATTGAATTGCGCTAAAAATCCCACCTGCAACTCCATGGTGCGCAGTTTCAAAGCTATGTAGTCTGGAAAAGGTGCTTCCAGGTAACCGCTTAATTCCTCGTTCACCGAGTCGTTTAGCCACTCCAGCACCTCCGGATTCGAGGGCACCATCCGCAGGATCAGCGAATCAAACTTGCCATCCGGCTGGTGCCACCGGGCATTTGTCAGCTCGTCGTCATCTTCGTAAAAACGAAACCTCGCATTATAGCAACGCAGGTCAATTTCATCGGGCAGATCGATCTTGGTTTCGAAAGTTTCGACGACAGAGTGATCAAAAAGCAGAATCCAAGTGTCCTTGTCCGTGATGTAAGCACTTGGCCTTCTGCGTGCCAGTTCAATCCTCAAACCTTTTGGGTCCAATCCGAGTTCCACATTCCAGTATTTGTTGCGGCAATCCTTGGCAATTGCTAGCATCTGCTGGCTAGCATTTGCCGTCTTGAAGAAACTCTCAATGTCCATGTATCTCAGGATATTGTGTTGAACCTCGACGGGAAGTGCGCAGAAATTGAGCGTCATCTGTAATTGGTTGGCGCTAGTGGAAAATGAAATATGAAAGGGACTGTGAGCGAGATAGAGCGATATAGAGAGAGGGCCAATAATCTAGAAACATCATAAACTTCGGAAGAAAATAATTCATAGGCCTAACTAATGAGCTTCGGTGTGCACCCCAGCTTGGCCATCGGGTTGGAATTCGGATGAGATAACGCGGGAAACTAGGTGCGATTTGAATAGTCCTCAGAATTGCCCTGTTTGCCCTTGGGCAACGTTGTGCAATTCCCCATTCCCTCCCGCTCTCTCTCGCTCTCTCTCTCTCTCTCTCTCTCTCTCTCTCTCTCTCTCTCTCTAGCTCTCCCTCTTTCTCGCTAGCCCATCTCATTTCTTGGTCAACTGTGTCTTGGTCCTAATACATTACGCCAGATCATTTTTTGTCAAGTCGACAAGCGTTTATTCAACCAGTTTCATTCGCGAAACGATGAATCTCCGCTTTGAGTACGGCATCATCGTCATATTGGACATGCTCCAAGTCGCTGATGGCCACATGAAACATTCCACGATCAATTCTGACAATTAGCTTCGCACCATCGGCACGTAGGATACGATAATAGACGGAATGATTCGTGGACATATTGGGGTATTGGCCAAAATATGGCGAACGATCAAGGTGAGGTTGGCGAGGACAGCGTCTTGCATCGACCAAATGGATTTGGCGCTCGCCACGGAGCCATTCCCGCAACACCATTTCTGCGTAGGTTCCGATCTGGGAATCGACGCTTTCGATTAGCATCTGTAAAAGGATTGCTCAAGAATGCTATCGATTTGTTAAGATGTTTGCTACGCCTAGTTTTTCTCGATCATTTTTTTATAAGTAGCGTAAATCTTTTTTAAAAACGTTTTTAGTCAAAATTTCCCTACTTTTTGATTGGAAACAAAGGGTCAAAAAAGCCTGGTGTTTCGAGAAAAAAAGCTTCGTTGAAACTTTCGTGGAAAATCGGCCATTTTTGGTCGAACAATCGATACGTTTTGATTTTTCATCAAAATTCTAGTCATTTGAAGCTTAAGAAGACTACGAATAGTTTAGAAATACATCCGCGATTCATATTAAAAAGAAACCTTATATCAGGTTGGAAGGTAAATCCTGTCGCCGAGATTTCGAAGAGCTGCTTAAAATCGCAGATAGCATCATTTTTGACATTCGATATGTCATTTGGTAGCCCTCGACCTAAATTTCTTCCGGAGGAAGGAGGAGGAAGGAAGTTTTTGGCGAAATTTGGGAAAAGTGTTTTTGCAAGTTATCTCTGCATAGAGCAATTTGCATGCGATACCTTTAACACCAATCGATAGATCTCGAGGAGTAGATATCGATGGATGTTGAGATTTTCAAAATTGGTCACTGGATGGCCGAGACATGGGCCTTTGAAATTTGGCCCATTTCTTAGAACTTTTCTCGAAATCCCATACATCAGGCAACAACGAGCCAAAACTTGCCGCTCGATTTTTGAACATCTATCCTACCTTATATAATTTGGTCGCGTATCTTTGTGTGTGTGTGTGTGTGCGGAGGTCAGTTTCGAGGCCCGATTTCAGGGCCTTCCCGTGTCCAAAATGCCCTAATTCTCCGTCACCCGGGGGAATCGACCCTCCTCTTTCCGATGGCGTTTTCAGAATCCCGATAAAATACAAGTTTACAAAGTTAAAGCCGGTTTTATCGATTTTTGGGGGTCCGCAGGGCTAATTTGCATAATGTGAAAAAATACAAATTTGCTCATTCTGGCCAGTTGCACTTGCGAGTTTGGTCGTTTCTTTGGATCTGCCTCTCGATGCTTTTACTTCCCCTGCCCCGGGCAATGCCCAAAAGGGGTTTTTGGCGCCTGATGCCAAGCATTGCATGGCGTAGTGGTTAGCGCTTCGCCGTGCTAATCTAACCATCGGAGGTTCGAGACTCGGATATCGTAGTCGTTTTGCTTTTTGCTCGGAAAGTGCGTTTCGGAGTGGATTTCCGTGTAGGGACGTTAGTATGAAGTTCGTCACACAAATCTGCGCCGCAGGCTTTAGAACGAAGCTAGCCGTACAAGCTAGCGCCGCAGGCTTTAGAACGAAGCTAACCGTACAAGCTAGCGCCGCAGGCTTTAGAACGAAGCTAGCCGTACAAGCTAGCGCCGCAGGCTTTAGAACGAAGCTAGCCGTACAAGCTAGCGCCGCAGGCTTTAGAACGAAGCTAGCCGTACAAGCTAGCGCCGCAGGCTTTAGAACGAAGCTAGCCGTACAAGCTAGCGCCGCAGGCTTTAGAACGAAGCTAGCCGTACAAGCTAGCGCCGCAGGCTTTAGAACGAAGCTAGCCGTACGGCTTAGCGCCGCAGGCTTTAGAACGAAGCTAGCCGTACAAGCTAGCGCCGCAGGCTTTAGAACGAAGCTAGCCGTACAAGCTAGCGCCGCAGGCTTTAGAACGAAGCTAGCCGTACAAGCTAGCGCCGCAGGCTTTAGAACGAAGCTAGCCGTACAAGCTATAGCGCCGCAGGCTTTAGAACGAAGCTAGCCGTACAAGCTAGCGCCGCAGGCTTTAGAACGAAGCTAGCCGTACAAGCTTAGCGCCGCAGGCTTTTAGAACGAAGCTAGCCGTACAAGCTTAGCGCCGCAGGCTTTAGAATGAAGCTAGCCGTACAAGCTAGCGCCGCAGGCTTTAGAACGAAGCTAGCCGTACAAGCTAGCGCCGCAGGCTTTAGAACGAAGCTAGCCGTACAAGCTAGCGCCGCAGGCTTTAGAACGAAGCTAGCCGTACAAGCTAGCGCCGCAGGCTTTTAGAACGAAGCTAGCCGTACAAGCTTAGCGCCGCGGGCTTTAGGAACGAAGCTAGCCGTACAAGCTAGCGCCGCAGGCTTTAGAACGAAGCTAGCCGTACAAGCTAGCGCCGCAGGCTTTAGAATGAAGCTAGCCGTACAAGCTAGCGCCGCAGGCTTTAGAACGAAGCTAGCCGTACAAGCTAGCGCCGCAGGCTTTAGAACGAAGCTAGCCGTACAAGCTAGCGCCGCAGGCTTTAGAACGAAGCTAGCCGTACAAGCTAGCGCCGCAGGCTGCCGGGCAAGCTAGGCTAAAAAAGGAAGCTAATCCCGCAAGTTTGAGCCGCAGGATGAGGTAGCGGCCTGCCGATCAAACATGCGCCGCAGGCCTAATAACGAGACTAGCAGTTTAAGCTTGCGCCGCATACCAATACAAAAAGAGGTTTGCATGAGAGTTGCGTTTTTCTTTCGTCAGGGTAACTTTATCTGGAAGGGCGCGCAATTCATAAGGCCTAGACGGGGTCCAGCGGGGGAGAGTCGCGAAGCGGCTCCTCCCCCGCTGGTTACTATAATAATTTTGCTGTGGTGTCTGTCTGTCTGTCTGTCCGTCATGTCCCAGATTCAACTCGAAGGGGAAATCAGCTAGAGCTTAGGTCTCTTCGGATTCGGATAGAGCGTCGTCAGAAACCCCAAAACTGATAAAAAAATTATGAAAAAGTTTTAATTTAAATTATTAAAATTAACTTTGAAAGTGGCGCCTTAATAAAACGAGTGGCGGCCCCTCCAGGGAGGCCACGCACGCCCCCTTTCCCCACCTCTCTTCACCAGGCCTTTTCCCGCGCCCAAATAGCTTTTGAAGTTACTTTAATACTTTTTAATACTTTTTAATTATGTTAATTTATTATTTAAATCATTGAAGTATCGGGATGGAATCTAAGTAGTTTTTGAAGGGGATTTCAGCCATGGGGGGTACCTGAAGCCATCAGGAAGGTATTTAGGTAGTTTTTGAAGGGGATTTCAGCCATGGGGGGTACCTGAAGCCATCAGGAAGGTATTTAGGTAGTTTTTGAAGGGGATTTCGGCTATGTGGGGTATCTGAATGTGGTGGAGTGGGACATGTGGGGTAGCCCGAAGGCCAGATGGTTGCAGTCGCGAAGCGACTGTAACCATCTGGTCTCATGAGGATTTTGATAAAATGTATAGGATTTCGAGAAAAGTTTTAAGAAATGGCTCAAATTTCAAGGGACCGTATCTCAGCCATCCTGTTTCCGATTTGAATGATCTCAACATCCATCGATATCTACTCCTCGAGAGCTATCGATTGGCGTTAAAGGTATCGCATGCAAATTGCTCTATGCAGAGATAACTTGCAAAAACACTTTTCCCAAATTTCGCCAAAAACTTCTCGGGCCTGTATCACGACTCCCCTTCATTTTAGTGGCACAGGACCTTCCTTCCGAAGAAATTTAGGTCGAGGGCTACCAAATGACATATCGCATGTCAAAAATGATGCTATCTGCGATTTTAGGCAGCTCTTCGAAATCTCGGCGACAGGACTTACCTTCCAACCTGATAAAACGCTCACCCCCCCCCCGTTAATGCAAAGCCCCCAATTCCTTTATGGCAGAAGCTCCGTAATAATTTCAATCTTTCTGAGTTTTCAAACAAACAGGTTCGGGATCAGCAAAAAAAATATATTTCGTCTATTATATATAAAAAAATATATATCAAAAAATTCTACCCATGGATACCTCAAGAGGATCCCTTGAAAGCGCTCTTTTGGCCAAATCCCACCTCCATTTCCATAGTGCGCATCTTCAAGGCGATATAACCCGGGAACCCGGCCTCGAGCGTCGTGTAGAATGCTTCTTCCACCGACTGGTTCAGCCACTCCAGCAACTCGGGATCCGCTGGGATTATCGACAGCTCGAGCGACTGATATTTCCCGGCAGGCTTGTGACGCTTGGCCATCGCAAGCTCGTCCGCATCGGGGTAACAATAAAACCTGGCGTTGCGGCAGCGAATGTCGATTTCTTCGGGGAAACCGATAAAGGTCTCGAACGTTTCGACGACAGAGTTGTGAAAAAGCAGCTTCCAGGTTTCTTCCTTCCGGATCACTTTTCTGCTCCGTCCCGGAATAAGGCGCAGATAATCCCCGTCATAGCGCAGTTCCAGATCCCAATACTTGTCCCGGCACGCCTTGGCGACTTCTCGTACCTTCTTACTAGTATGGGCGGTTTTGAAAAAGGTCCTGATATCCATGTGTCGCAGGATGTTGTGTTGGATTATGACCGGGAGATCGCAGAAATTGATCGTCATCTGTAACTTGATGGTTATAGTGGATAAATGAATATGTGAGAGAACGGACTTAGACGGACACGCACAGAGAAACGAGTGACAAAGAGGGAGCGGGAGACAGAGAGAGAGACAGAGAGAGAGAGGGGGAGGGAGAGAGCGATTAGGATAAAGCGGGAATTAGGGATATCCGAAGGAGCTCGGCTACAGGATACGAAGTAATTTTTTGATCCAACTTGGCCTTGGAGCAACTTAAAATAAAATACAGGGAAACATCAGAAAATCAGCCCGTTTTGCAAAAACATTAGCAAAGTACAAAAAAAAAATCAAATTTTGAGAGTCGAAGAATCGTGCGGGACTCGCCTTTCCGAGAGCTTTCGATAGATACCTAAATCGTAAAAATCTGGCACGTCTGCGGCCGGCTGGGGTCTGGGACACCCTGTATTTTCAAAACAATCGAACAGAGAGCATGTAAACGAAGGGTTCGACACGAAAGGGAGGAGAAAGATCGAGAATACAGAGTCCGGGGGCACGCCTATAGACAACCACGAACACGGAGGCAAATAAGAAATCTGCTCTTCGACGGGAGGCCCGGAGTAGAGCACGGCTTTTTCGGGACTTTCCGCGAGAGAGAGAGAGAGAGAGAGAGAGAGAGAGAGAGGGACTAACAAGGGAACCACCTAAGGTCAAGGTGACGTTTCGTTATGGGACCCAGCCTATTTTGTGTAGAATTTTTTTGCTGATTCCGAACCCGCTTTCAATTTTTGCTAAATAGCCCAATTTAAAAAGTTATAGCGATTTTAAGGTCATATCTGTGCCCGCGGGAAGTCATCTGTCACGATGCCCAACTTTTTTATTTTAATAGGGCAGTCGATCTTTAATAGCCTATCTTGTAGGGAATTTTTTCTGATTCGATTGGTATATTTCATTAGTGCGCTACGACCTATCGACGATCACTTACGGGGGTGTGAAATAGGCCATTTTTCACCATTTCCCATACAAAAAACGGAGTCCATACCAAGTATCGTCGATTTTTTCAATTTTCAAAAATTTTGAGTTAAATAGTTCATTCGATAGAGAAAATTTTTCTGAATACGATGGCGATATTCGTTTTTGAGGAATCAGACGGGAAAGGCAAGATAAATGACTTTGAAGTTCGAAAATTTGGGAAAAAAATGGAACTTTGAAACGCTATAACTTTTTAAATTGGGCTATTTAGCAAAAAATAAAAGCGGATTCGAAATCAGCAAAAAATTCTGCACAAAATAAGCTGGGTCCCATAACAAAACGCCACCTTGACCCTAGGTGGTTCCCTTGTAAGTAATTCCTGGCCAGAGGATTTGGAGAAGAGGTGTGTGGACCAACTTTAGGGCGTTAATTGGTACGCAGATGTTGCTATACTGAAGATCCATCTTTTAATGAAAAACGTATAAAGTGTACTTTTTTCTTTATTTATAAATTTATTGGTACCGGTGGTTCGTAATAACAAGTAACGGGAGGGGGTGGAAAGCGCACCAACTGCAACAATGTTAATTCAACGCCTCTAACAACTGACAATTAGGGGGTTATTTGACAAGCACAGGCCACGAAATCGCTAATCATAATCGGGGAACCCGGAGGAGGGCCCGGGTTGCGTATCATTGTCGTCCTCGAAATCGGAGAACGGCTCTGCTAACGTGTTCACGTCGACGCACGGCACGCTGCGGCGCTTGTCTCTGAAAAATAAGAAAGTAGTATACCTTGTGAAAGGCAGACGTTTTGAAAAAAGTTAAAAAAAATGTTCTGTTGCATTATCGGGGGACCTAATATTTCCGATAAGTCCAGATATGCCCAGTAACTGAATAGTAAAATCCTCGAAAATGTTTTTAGTAAATGGCTGAAAAAATGGGGAAAACCCCAAGTGGAAAACTGGCTAAAAGCTTAGAAAATTTTCAAATTGGTCGAAAATCCGATGTCAGACGAAAATTCGAGCTTTTGCATTTTTTGATCACAATTTGTAGTTTTTTAATAGAAAAACAGCTTAAAAACACTTGCTCTAATTTATACTATACACTAAGCAAAAAGGTGACCCCCGATAATGCAAAAGCACCCGAAAAAACTTACAAAGGCTTCTTCTGCGGCCCGCCTTCCACCGATTTCGTGATCGCGTAGCAGACTTCGATCGTTTTCGCAAACGTGATCATCTCATCGTCGGGCATCTCGAGCAGCATGCTTTCCTGGAAGCAAATTTAATTTTATAATCCTTAAAACTATCGCATTATTGCCAAAAATTAATCCTGCTATATGCAAGCAGAAAAAATTACTTACCGACATATTCTTGGCCATTATCCGTATGCAATTCAGCGCCTTCTTCGCCTTCTCCTCTTGCCGTGACGATTCGCCGCGAAGGACGGGGTGCACTTGGCGTGGGGTGGCTTCATCAGACGCTAAAAATAGAAAGATGAATTCACCCAATTTTTACGCAAGACAGGGTTCGAAATTCCGAAAATTAACCAACGTTGCGCGTGTGCTTTCTGCGCCTCCCGCTTCCGCTCGGCCGGACATATCGGCAGAATCTTCACGTTTTTCGAGCGCGACCACGCCTCACACTCCTCGCGAACGGTTTGCGGGGTGAAGCCCTCGGGCAGCATCAGCGCCTCAAAAAGCCCGAGCTTGGGAAGGCGGTAACCGTTGGGGTCGAAATCGGGCGCGGAGCACTAAAAAAAATGGAGGTCGTATGAAAAGCGTTGCAAAACGTACATATCCGCTTTGAATAATCATCGCAATTTCCGGAGGCGAGAGATTTCGGATCTTGTCGAGTAGTCCGCCGGTGCCCGCGTAGTCTGGGGCTTCGGCTAAAAAACACCAGTATTTTTAAATATTTACAGATTTAAAATACCTGAAACAATTTTCTGTATAACCGGAATCGGCATGAAGCGGGCCAGCTGACGAATTCTCTGCCGCAACGGCCGAATGACACGCATCTTCCCATGGATATGGTTGCCGCAGTATCGTAGGTGGTAGTTCGGGCTAAAAAGGTTAAATAATACTCCTAAAAAAGGTAAATAATATATATTTAATAATGAATAACAATCAATACTTTAATTTCCATTTAAACTTACTGATCATGTTCGTCATACTTGACCTGGCTGAGGTAGAAGGCCGAGCAGGCGATGCGCACCTTAGGGTGCTCCACCTCGCAATCGTCGAATTCGTGGTCTAAAAATAATTATAGACTTCAATAACTCAATGCTTAATTTTTATACACATTTCCAATCAATAA
Source organism: Mesorhabditis spiculigera (assembly GCA_958295435.1). Taxonomy (NCBI): domain Eukaryota; kingdom Metazoa; phylum Nematoda; class Chromadorea; order Rhabditida; family Rhabditidae; genus Mesorhabditis; species Mesorhabditis spiculigera. Next base: position 9,899 of record CATQJA010001841.1, on the reverse strand, counting down.
AAAATGATTAATAGAAGCCCACCACTATCGTCAGCATCATGAGTGTACCGACATCGATACGCTATCGAATCCCCGATTCCGGCATCTGAGTCGAAATCGCCGACACTGCGCAGCGCGTCGATCGCATCCTAAAATCGAAATTTAATTTAAAAACATATTTATTTGATCTCGAGCAAAATACAAAATTTTTGCTACCTGGCATTCCGCTTCATCGCCGTACACCTCTTCGTCAACAGCTGTCATTCTCTGGTGGTTCACCTTCAGATGCGTGCAGTAATTTTCCATCGAAGCGAATCCTTTCGCAGGGCACTAAAATTGTTCAAAATTTATTAAATTAAATAATTTCTCTAAATAAAACCAAATAAAGCTATCTTTCACCAAATTTCAAACCAAAGTTACGAAATTCGATAATTTACAGTTCAGAAAACAAAACTCACTTTTGGAAACGGGCAGTTGACTTCGGCATCGTTTTTCCGCACCTCGGGACACTCGAGCCCCTGCTCCAGAAGCGTCAGATGCATCACAAAAATGTCAGATGGCAGCGTCTAAACGAATAAAATTAAAATAATATACAATTTTTACTCTAGTATAGCCATCAAATTCAATGAAAACTACTCACCAAATGGCACCCCTCGCATCGCCCGCTCTCGGCAATCGCCATAGCCGCGCTCGGGTCCAAAGCGCCGTCGTGTCCAGATGGCCCAGGTTGAGGGTCGAAAAGCCGAGGCGAGACGTGGTTCATAGAAGGCGCCTTTCTTATCGGCATTTGGCTAGCAGTATTCGCTCGATTGCTGCCATTATAATGTGACGTCGACGGTCTTCCGTAGCCCATATTTGCCTTCATCATGTTTTTGCGCTTGTTGACGATGTTCATCAGGTGCAACAGGGAGTCTGGGCTGAAAAGATGAAGCTTTTACAAACATTTTGCTTTTGCAAAGCTTTACTTAGGACTTGGATATGCTCCTGAAAACGAGGTTCAATCGCAAGAGAAATTTCTAGATCTTAGCGCTTAAATCAAGTCAAATTGCCGATTTTACGTTATAATACGAACCGCCTGTTGTCCACCTGCTCATCGCCATCATCCGGGTACTCGTCTCTAAAAGAAAAAGTTATATTAAAATCGTAAAAATGCTGATATAGAAAACTTTGCAACCAACCTGATCTTTCCCCAAAGTGCCAACGCTTCATCAGCCGCTGCCGAGGGGACAAGCTTTGAATCGATCTCGTGTTCACGTTGCCGCTTCACAGCACATTTCTCGGCGCCGATCAGACACGCGCGCTTCTGGCAGCACATTTGGGAGCGGATCAACTGTAAGAAAAGCTTTATCTCAGTTTTTGGGTAAGATTATATCCATGAAACTTTCAGAAGAAGCAGAAAAACTTACATTAGGTATTTTGACAGTCCCGGGTGACGTCGTCGTGCCTTTCATCAGCGCGGATAGATTTGGCTTAAAAAATTATATTCGTTAAAGGTAAAAGAGCATACCTTGACGTCCCCATGATCGGGCCTCAAACCACCCTTCTTCGTCAAGTGCACCGGCACATTTTGCGTATCGCTGATGCGCGGGATGTTGAGCCGTGGAATGGATGGGGAGCCGAAACCGCCGCTTGGCGTTGAACTACAAAATTCAAAGTTTTTTTAATTAGTTAGTAAAACATACGCTAACGTGGCGGCCGTCATCTTTCGAAAAGTGAATCCGCTGGTTTTCAGTGGGCCATTTGAAGGGCTAGCGGCAGCTAAAAAATGGTATAACGAAGTCCATGAACTCTAAACTCACGCTCCGGCGAGTGCTTCCGTTTCAATCGGGCTTGAGGCTGCAGTACGGGTGGCGGGGGTTCATCCTTCGGCGACAGCGGGGCTATCACAGGCTCCGGAGGCGGTTTTGCTTTTACTGGCCGCAAAACATCTTCAGGGGAGCTGACGAGCGTACCGGAGAATTGCTTGGCTGAAAATGAGTGTTATTAGCGTAAAGTAAAAATCTTGTTCTCAGAAAACACTTCCTAGAAACCGACCTTTGGCAATATTTTCCGGCTGCATCAGCATGTCAAGCGTCAACACAACGGGATGACAGGCCGGTGCATTTCTGCTGACCTAAGAGAATTTGATTTTTTCGTTAAATTAAGTATTTACCAAAATCTTCTCTTTTCGGAGCCGGGCCGGTAGCGGTTCCCGGAGCCGGACGAGCATCTGGACAAGCGCAAGCCGGCCTCTCGGCGGTAAAGAGTCGAATAGCTCGCAGAGGAGCTCATCTCGAGATTTTCTAAAAAAGATAAAAGATACCATTATATTCAAAGTCATCAAAGTCCTACTTCTTTATCGGCACCGCAATTTCTTCACCGGAAGGCGGAGAAGACGGATGAGGTCATTGCCTGGAAAGGGTATGTTCATACAAAGGTAGTCCGAAAATAAGGTCCTTAAAAACAGCAGAATTTTTTATAATCCCTTAGAGCGATCTTATTCTATTTTTAGCACTTCTACAGTAAGTCACGTGAAATTTGTATCCGGCAGATAGGTCTCCTAATAGGTCGATTGAATTTGCAAAGGTATTTTAGAAGTTTCAAAGATTTTGAAAAGAAAAATCTCTTGAAAGTTACAATTTCAAATATTTTGCGCGCGGTACGGCTCCGAGGCCTACCCTTTACACAGATGTTCGGTGCCCGGGTGCCGCCGAATCGCGGTATTTTGGGTGCGGAATAGGGAACAGCCCTCGGCGCCCGGAAACACCCCCCACAGCGAACCCCAAAAAAATGGCACAAAACAGCAGAAACTATTTAAAATCAACACGAAAATACCTAGGAAACAAACTTTTATATTATCCAGGTACTCGGGCAGGTGTTCGCGGCAAATTTTGGCCCATCCCCTTTCCGGCCGCCGCGGTATTGGCAGCCCGCGAGCCTTCAGCGCGGCGATGATCCGCTGTATCGCGCCGTTTCCATCGTCAACTGGATGTAGGGGACCCCCTTTTTCCTCGAACACCGGCAGATCGAGCACCGGAACGTCATCTGAGTTTTTGGGAATTTTCTGTAAATGTTTTAATCGTGAAAAAAATGGAAAATTTTTCCAATTTTTTAGCAGCGGGCAGAGAAAAGAGAATATCACGACTCGGTAGGTCTGGTTTCTAGCCTAAAATGGGACGAGCTATAGGTCGCGCTTTAGCGCGCAGTCAAGGTGGACGTCTCGTAATGGTTCTGGGCTAGTTTTTTCGAAAAAAAAGATTTTGAAGTGTTTTTGGTGTACAAAGAACTGACGCATAAGCTGGCCAATTTCAATAGCATTTGCATAATTGAGAAACCAATTGTAGGCAATCTTCGATATCTTCGAGGAAGATGTTGCGTTTCAAAAACGGAATTGAGCTTTAATAGTATTTTTATAGCCGCTATCAAAGTTTTGTACTTATATAAACTCGCATTTTTCAGCGCAAGCTCACATCTAAGTTTATTTAATTTCGGAGTTTTTCGAACGCTTTTTACGCGATTTTCTGCCGATCCCCCAATCCGGTCCACTGTTTATAGTGATGTTTTGCTGCCTGGTGGGTTTTGTATTACTTGGTCGCTCTTTTTCGGGTCCCCTTTTTTTGATCTGCTAGGGTGTCCTTGAACGGCCCGCGTGTCACCGAGCCATCCCCAGAGTGTTCCACTGGAGTTTCATTGATTTCAAGGCTATATCAAAAGCATTTTAAACGAATTTTATTACTCTGAAAAATGAGTGTCCAGCCATCGCAGATGAACATTGAAGAAGGGAGGAAACATCCGAGTAAGTGTTGAGAGGATATTTGCCGGAAGATACCGTTTTAATACCCCTAATCTTAATTTTATTTGCTCGTGTGAATGAGTTAAATCCCACCTTATATAATTTGGTCGCGTATGTGTGTGTGTGTGTGGATGTCACTTTCGAGGCCCGATTTGAGGGCCTTCCCGTGCATTAAATGCCCCAATTCTCCGTCATCCGGGGGAATCGACCCTTCTGTTTCCGATGGCGTTTTCAGAATTTCGATAAAATACAAGTTTACAAAGTTAAGGCCGGTTTTATTCATTTTTGGGGGTCCCTGAGGGCTAATTTGCATAATACGAGAAAATACAAATTTCCTCATTCTTACCAGTTGCACTCGCGCGTTTGGCTGCCTCATTGGAGCTGCCTCCGATTGCCTTTGCTCCCCTTTCCCGGCAGTCACCTCGGGGCATACAAGGGGTGTTGCGCGCGCGCTCCCAAGCATTTCATGGTATAGCGGTTAGAGCGTCAGCCTGCCAATCTTGCTATCGGGGGTTCGATTCCCGGCTATCGTATTTTTTTTTTGCTTTAGGCTCGGAATGCATGTGTCGAAGTGTATTTTCCTGTAGGGACGCGCTATTCTGAAGTCAGTCGCTCTAAACTGCGTCGCAGGCTAATGCAGGCACTGAAACTAGCGCCGCAGGCTAAAGATTCAGGCTAATCCCTCAAGCTAGCGCCGCAGGCTTTAGAATGTATTTAGCCGCACAAGCTAGCGCCGCAGACTAAAGGATGAAGATACCCTCTCAAGCTTGCGCCGCAGGCTTTAGACCAAAGCTAGCCGTGCAAGCTAGCGCCGCAGGCTTCAGAACGAAGCTACCCGCACAAGCTAGCGCCGCAGTTTCTGAACAAAGCTGGCCGCACAAGCTAGCGCCGCAGGCTTTCAGAACGAAGCTAGCCGCACAAGCTAGCGCCGCAGGCTTCAGAACGAAGCTAGCCGCACAAGCTAGCGCCGCAGGCTTCAGAACGAAGCTAGCCGCACAAGCTAGCGCCGCAGGCTTCAGAACGAAGCTAGCCGCACAAGCTAGCGCCGCAGAACGAAGCTAGCCGCACAAGCTAGCGCCGCAGGCTTCAGAACGAAGCTAGCCGCACAAGCTAGCGCCGCAGGCTTTAGAACGAAGCTAGCCGCACAAGCTAGCGCCGCAGGCTTCAGAACAAAGCTAGCCGCACAAGCTAGCGCCGCAGGCTAAAGGATGAAGATACCCTCTCAAGCTTGCGCCGCAGGCTTTAGACCAGAGCTAGCCGTGCAAGCTAGCGCCGCAGGCTTCAGAACGAAGCTAGCCGCACAAGCTAGCGCCGCAGGCTAGGGAATAAAGCCAACCATTGAAGCTAGCGCCGCAGGCTTAAAGAAGGAGGTAACCGTTCAAATTGCGCCGCAGGCTTAATCTTGAAGCAAACCGCTCAAGCTGGCGCCACAGGCCAAAAAAGGAAGCTAATCCGTCAAACTTGGGCCGCAGGACAAGGCTAGCCGATGAAACATGCGCCGCAGGCCTAATAACGAGACTAGCATTTCGAGCTTGCGCCGCATGTCAAAGAGGTTTGCATGGAAGATGGGTTTTTCTTTCTTCAAGGTAACTTTATGTGGAAGGGCGCTCGATTAATAGGGCCTAGACGGGATCCAGCGGGGGGAGAGTCGCGAAGCGGCTCCTCCCCCGCTGGTCTTAATATAACCAGAGCATCAAATTTTAACTGGCCGTTTCCATTTATTTGGTTAGCATACGCACAAAATACTCAAATCTTTGGAAAAACTTTTCAAAGTTTCGTTGTAACCGCTCCCTTATCTATTTCACACCTAAATTGGGTTTAATGAGTTGGTCGGTTGGATCCCGACCGCTACGCAAAAATTATCGAAAATACTAATGCACGCGCAGATTTTTGACTTAATGTGACATCAATAAGGGTCCATAAAATGGTACTTGAGCGTCATTTGGCGCCACATGTAGCTGTCGATACCTAGTTAGTCGAATGAGTCGATGCTCGCGATTTATTCTTCCTTTAGTCAGTTTGCAAGTCTATTTGAAAACGATGTTTTTAAAGCAAGATCGGCCACCGCATCAGCCATCGGCAGCATGGGCCCTGAAGCTGGGGCCGGGATTTTGGTTGGGAGGTGTTGTGGCAACTGTTTTAACTTGCTTTACCGCAACTTGTGAGTTTTACTAGTTTAATTGATTTTTAATCCTAAATCTAGATGAAACTACCATTCTCAAGGTTTACAAAATATCTGTTATTTTCCAGTATGCCTCTGCTGCTTCCTCGGCGTCAAGGAGCTCCGAAAGAATCCAAAATCTGGCGAGGGCTGGCTTCTTATATGCCTTGGAATCCCGGTAAACCTAGTGTTGGGCTGGCTGATTTGGATGTGGGTCTCGGCGAGGTATGCGGCTGACCCGGATGCTGCGAGTCATGCCCTGCAGCAAAGTTATCCTGCGGATACTACCACCCTGTTCCGGAATGATACATTGCTGTCCGGTTACCTGGGCTCCAACGCTTCTGGGCCTACTGGATATCGAGCCCCAGACAAATGAAAGGTGTCTGGATCCGGGTGAATAAAAATTTACAAAACTCAGCTCCAAAACCTGAAAGCACACCAAAAATACAGGCATTTTCCGGGTTTTTTCGTACGATCTTGGAAACATTGCGGGTACCAAGGATACGAATACGCTACAAAGTGCATGTTTAGCATTAACTTGTATTAATTAATTGTGCCTAGATTGAAGTCCAGTGATAGGCTATTATTAATGCGACGGTCATCTGCCGTATTTGCTCGATCCGCGCTCTGGATTCAAATTTTTCCTGGCCTCCATAGGCAGACCATTTCGCAAACGTGCCGTTATTTTTAGTCCTAACCTTTTTTCAGTCATTTTTAACCGGTTGAACGCTACGTCATTAAATTATAAAGTTGTTATGCCTTAGCTCTGAAGCCTCTTGTCCTGTTTCAGAGGGCTTTTGCAATTTTGTCAACATAACAAATGAATCCAAAGCGGGCCCCATTCGTTTGTCAACCTACCGAAATTGAAATGGAATGGATGGGGGACGATCGAGGGCGACAAAGTAAGTTCAATACGTTTCAACTCAAGCGCCGTTAATAGTCCTAGGTCTCCCAGACGAAACGCGTGCTGGGGAACCCGGGAGTACTACTAATGAAGCATTTCCACTCACTGTTAAGCAGTGAGTCCTCAAGGAATGGGTGATCCTCGAGGAAAACGACAAGAAAAACCGCAGAGAGGGCGACTGAAAAGAGTCGGCGTGGTTGATGGAGCCCAAAATAGGAAGCCGGGTAATGATAGAAAACATGATTCATACGGTTTTTTAGTCTTGTCGAACAGCTAGGTTTCGAAATTCGTTTTTGCCAAAATCTTTTTATCGAAATTGCATTTCGTCGAAATTATGATTTTTCGTAATTTGATTTGTCAAAAAAACTCTGAAATTTAACATTTCCAAATTTCGAAAGAAAGAAAAGTCAAAATTGCACAATAAACACGTTGCCAAAATGAATAAACTTTGGACAAAAGGTAATATCGACAAAATGAAATTGCTGGGAAATGGTTTTCCAATTAACACCCGAGCTACTATGGTATGTAAAGCTATCTCAAAAACCTCGGTGTAATGAGGTTTCGTGCCACGTTTTTAGCATTTCTTACCAGAGCCGGAAACAATACATTTTAGCCAGCGACGATGACAATCTTGACGTCGCCGTGGCGACGTATTGCTATTTTTGCGTCCCGGATTGTGGCAGAGGCTGCTGCAACGACTGCAGGAAGGGCTGCAGCGAGTGCTGTAACGACTTTTACGACGGCTGCTGTAAGGAATGCGGTGGGTGCGGTGCGGCGTGCTGTGGCTTCACTTCCACAAACAACCTGAACAAATAGGGGAAGAAGTCTGGGAATCACCTTTAACGACTCCAAATTCCTCACTCTGGGTCGATCTTCTTCATTAAAGTTGAAAGAAATATGCATAAGAATAACGCACCAATTGCACCCGGGATTTAATGATTTTAACCCATGAAATTCATTGTTCGTGAATTTTAGTAAAACCCTTTCCAAAAATATTTACGGATGAAAATATGGAAGATACTAAATTGTAAAATTACTCCCACTAGATCCGAACACACCTTATCTCCACCAACCGATGCGTCAACCCAGAGAATTTCCCCAACTTCTGCTCTTCCCTTTCCTAGACCGGATGAGTCATTTTATCGTTTTCGATCAGCCGGGTCCCGGTCCTGACCAAAAGCCTTACCCCGCGTCCAACTTACAGATTTTGCGCTGGGCAACGACAATCACTATTTTCTAGACCCTATTTGATCTCACATTCCCAGATTTTCTTGGAAGGACGCGTGGCCTTGAACGGAGGGCGGTTTTTGGGAGGACCTGACTGTTCCAGTGGATTCTCATTGATCCCTGAAATTATAAAGTTTGATTGGTGCTACATTTTCTATTATTGTTCCTGAAAAATGAACACGGTTCAACCTACACCTATGGCGATGGAGGAAGCTCGAAAAGAAGCGAGTGAGTTTGAGTTTCCAAAACGTGCAAAAGAATTCTAGAAAAATTCCTAAAAAACCAGATACATTTTTTGGAATATATACCGTTAAAGATTTCATTTCATAAATTAACTATGAATAATTTAAGCTGGCTCAAGCAGCTGCTCGAATTGCGGCTCAGGTTGTGATTGCAATTGCGATTGTAGCGGATGCGACGGGGAGGGCTGTATTTTCTGCCTGGTCATCGTTGCCTTACTAGCTTGCTGTAAGTTTTTCAGTTTTTAAACCGGCTTAAAGGAACGTGGAAGGCCTAGATTTTACCGCGCAGCGACGCAATCCATGATTTCCATTTTTCAGTATTCTCCTGCTGGTTTTTCGGCATTCGAGAGCTCCGCAAAGACCGAAAGTCCGTAAAAGGCTGGATATTAATGGCAGCCGGGATTCCGGTCAACCTTGCGATTATCGGCATCATCATCTGGTTATGCCTAAATGGCAAAAGCACCAGTTCATCCGGGGAAGAGAACTACTTCGCCGGAAACGCCACTGCGTTAATGGAATTCAATGCAACTACGCATGGACCGTGGCCCTGGATGGTTTCAACGAGTACAATTGGACCTATTAGAAAACATTTCAATGCTTAATGAGTGCCAGATTTTATGGAATATTCGGGTTTTTATGAATAAACTCGCAGGAATCGATGTGTCAAACCAATTCGTCATGATTGCCATTGGCTTTGAAGCGGAAAAACGCCAAAATCCCGATAGCCATAATCTGGATCGGCCGAATGCCGGCGGTTAGAATACCGACAGCTAAAATCCCGACAGCCAAAAACGCCGCATGCCCGATAGCTGCTGAAAACGCAATGGGATTTAAATTATGACGTGATTTTGATTTAAAAAAAAACGCAATTTTGGCTGTCGGGATTCTGGCTGTCGGGATTTTTGTCTGTCGGATCCTGGCTGGAAGTCCTTTTCAGAAAATTCCTGGCTACAATGTTTTTTTCATGCATTTCACCATGGTGATTAAATGTTCTTTTACAATTTCATAACGTACATTCCGTGTTGCACAGCAACCGTCGAAAACAAGCGATTATCGTCATTTGCAGCCCTTTGAAGAGGGCACAAAAGCCATGCGGAACCGTCATGCGCTTTTTTTCCCGCGCTCTCACGCGGCTGACTCATTGACGATTCAGCAAAAATGCGATCGATCAGGGAGCATATTCGGTACCTCAAATTTTCGCGATCAACTTGGTTTTCCTTCGGTTCGCTTACTATTTAATTTGCTGCGATTTCCGGTAATGATTTTCATCAAAAACGTTGAAAATGTCGAAAAACTACAAAGTTTTTGGCATTCCGTACGAATTTGGGCTTTCACAATATGCAAAAGCTTAGACACAAAGAAACTGGGAGAATGAAATAAAAATAAATAAAGAAAGCTAAAAGCGTAATTCTAGTTTAATGGGCGCGACTTCTGCGATCGTATTGTCATTTCGAAAAAACGATTTTTCTCGGCCCGGCGGTGTAACGATTTTGATGATCTCAACATCTATCGATATCTACTCCTCGCGAGCTATCGATTGGCGTAGAGACAGGCATCGGCAATGCAAATGATTGTATGCAGAGATATCTAGCTTAAAAGCTTTCACTCCAATTT
>CATQJA010001840.1:0-14644 GCA_958295435.1 Mesorhabditis spiculigera | reverse complement strand
AATTTCCGAGCAGCTTTATTTTATTTGAAAACCACGAGAAATACCGCAATGTCGCCAGCCCAGAGGCTGGCACTTACTGTAACCCTCTTATGGTCGAAGTGGAAATTCGTTTCGTGAGATAGCACATCTTGTGCAGAATTTTTCGCTGATTCCGAATCCGTGTTCAAAAGTTGCGGAACCCCTCAGATTTAAAAGTTACAAACGCTTTTAATACCCAAAATGCCAAAAATAGCTTACTTTAAAGTGTTTAAAAATTTCGTAAAATACTTTGCAGGGAGTAAGGCGTGCTCCGGGTAAAAAAACGTGCTCTTTCGAATGGGCTACCTCACGAACCCGTAGCTCGAAATTTGCAAAAAAGTTTTTTTGGTCGGCCCATGCCCAAGATGGCCGATTTTCGAAATTTTCGAAATTTTGAGCTACGGGTTCGTGAGGCAGCCCATTCGAAAGAGCACGTTTTTTACCCCGGAAAACGCCTTACTCTCCCTGCAAAAGTATTTTACGAAATTTTTAGAACACTTTAAAGTAAGCGATTTTTGGCATTTTGGGTATTAAAAACGTTTGTAACTTTTAAATCTAAGGGGTTTCGCAACTTTTGAAAACGGATTCGGAATCAGCGAAAAATTCTGCACAAGATGTGCTATCTCACGAAACGAATTTCCACTTCGACGATAAGAGGGTTACAGTTAGACACTTGCCTTGTCTGTCCCTTTAAAAATTGTTCAGAAAGCTTGTTGGTAAATCTGTTCCTAGACGTTATAAAATGACCTGTACAAATTATCCCGTATCACTTTTTCGCTTTTCCTGATAATACGTATTCGGTATTCTCAAACTGAAGTGTTCTCTTATCACTAGTCAATTAGCGCCCAGCTGTCGCCATTCCCTTACTCATCAAACGTCAGAAAATTCGCTTCTGTTTTGAATTGATTTTCCTCTTGTTTTTACAAGTTAATAATGGGCGCCGGTAATTCGATCGAGGTAGTTTAATTACGGGATTATTTGTTTTGTCTTATCGGCTAGAAATTGCAACCAAACATGCTTTCCTAGGGACCCGTCGTCGAGTCAGGCTACGGCGGCAGGTATTGGGAAAGGGACTACGACACTTTATCCAAAAAGTATTGGGATGCCCTGGAACAATCGGTAGTATTTTTCATATTTGAAACTCTTTTTAATTTTCTTCTTTTCTCTAATTCTACATCGACAAAAATATTTAATTTTGTTTTGATTTAGATAACCAGGGTTGAAAAGCCGCTTCGCGACTTTTCAACCCTGGCCCCGTCTGATCCAATGTGAGTTCTCAATTTGCATAATTCTCCCGACCCGCAATTTGAAAAAAATAAAAAATGCGCCTTCGGCCCCTTTATATAGATTTTTCTCGCTTCCGGCGTATGCTAATTGATCCCTAACAAAGCGGGGGACCGAAATTTTTACAAAAACTTAATTTTAATGTCGAAAATAGCACTTTTTCGACAATTTGACATGTGTGCAGGCGTCTCGAGACGATTACACATCTAATGACGTATCCAACACACTCTAAAACCCTTTCTCTATCGAGATACGACTGGAACATACTGACGGAAGTTGCATGCAAAGTTACACACACACATACACTATTTTTTTTTATATACAGTAGGATATAGGATATAATGTTTTCTGCGCATACTGAAAGTCCCGTCAGCATACCTTACGGGCCGAGAAAACGGCCTAATTTTTTTTAAAACGGTGTCTTATGAAAATTAGTTTTTGAAAAGCGTTTTTAATTTTTGCAGGAAAGAGGACCTCACAATCAGTTGAGGATCTTCCAGGAAAAAGAGCATTTGAGGACCAAGAATTCCTCCGACGCTAACAGCTTAACTAAATTTATAGCAAAACCTAAATATTCAACTGGGCTCACTCCGAAACGAGCTTCGCAACCTAAAGGCCGAGCAGGTCAGTGTGTTTTTTTTTATATAAACTTCTCACGCCGCTTCGGCAGCGGACACGGTTCCGTTGAAGGACTGGAATCAGGTAGCAGGTCGTGTAGTCAAATCTATTTTTAAATCAGCTTGTCGCGGACTACGACAAACTCGACGAAAAATTGGAGCTGCAGAAAAAGTCAATAGTATGCATAAAGAACTTACTATTTCCTATCTGTCTTTTTTGTCATTTCCATTATTTTATCATTTCAGGGTTGCTCTCAAACGGTTAAAATTCATGATGTCGAAATCTCATAATGTCGAAATTAGGCTAAACTTTCTTATAATCGAAAGTTCAGAACCGTGAATTTGCTTAAGCAAATCTAATGATAAACTCGCAATACCGTGCAAAAAATTCAACAAGTTGCAAATTCGGCGTTATAAAATTTCGACAATATCGGACTCGCAATTACCAAATTTCGACAATTTGAATATTGACCTTCTGTTAGCAAATCGTAAATTCCAGTCCGGCTCGCACCTCAAATGGAACCAAGAAAAGAAGGCCCATCTGGAGAAGGTCGACCTCATTTACAAAGTTCTCTCTGATACTCCGTATTTAGGTGAAACAACTAAATGCAGATTTATTTACGCTTCGCGAAGTCGAGATTCCGCATTTGAAAAGACTCCAGGTCACGAAAAATCTTGACTATCTCACGCGAATCTTTAGGCCCAGAAAAGCCTACGCAGTATCCGGGAAAAAGAAATATTGACCGCAGAGGTAACTCGGTTTTCTAAAAAATTACAAGAACTTATTTTGGATCGAAAAATTCAAAGCCTTGGTCAACGACGAAAAGCAGCAACGTGAAAAATTAGAGGCGGAAATGAAGAATCTATCTGAGAAAGTGATCATCTACCAGGCTTGTTGCAAGTTATAATTTTACTAGATTTGTATTTTTTTAGTATAACCGGACAAAAATTATTATCGAAAACATCCCCTTCGATTACTCGCAAGAACAGGTGATCGACAAGTTTTTGGGGAAAGGACAGCCCTTGATATATTGGGACGATAAGTATTGCAATTGTTAAGATTTCATAAGGTATCCCTAGCCCGGACATGATGTTGCGACTTCACGATGATGACAGCCAGCGGTGCATTGCATATTTGGAAAATGTGCAAGCTGCGGAGGAGGTATGTCAAGATCCTCGTTTAAAATGCCGTTAAGATTTTCCAAAAGTGGAACGGTGTCGTGGAACAAGGGCGGAAGATTACGGTCTCTTATTCGGCGTGTACGAAGAAACCGGCAGCAGGGATTTGCGCGGCAAGTATTGTACGATCAAAGCGGAATTCAATAAGGAATAAAATAATAGAACAAGAATATCACAATAAAGTAAGCGAAACAAGAATCCACAAGCCTTGAAGATCCAATCTTGATTCTAACGTTGCTCAAAAACCACATTTTTCGAAAAATTTGCATTGTAATTTCTTCCCTGCTGGCCTTTTTCTGTTTATAACTAGATGCAATTGTCACAAAAACGTGATTTTTCGACACTGTTTTCTCGAAAAATTTTATTAAAAAAATCTATATGATTCTCAAATATGTGATTTATTGTTGAGTAAGACTTTTTAAGGGTGCTCTCAGAAGAGACCACGCGTCCCTATAAATTTCTCATTTTTCAGGAGCCCAAAAAAACCGACAGCAGCCAGCCCCCGCCTCTGGAGTCCAAGCCGGCAAAGCCACAAGGGGTGGCCCAGCCGATGACACAAACTATAGTGACGTCAGGACCTAGCAAAATTGTATGCCGTTGCTACTCTGCCAAAAACTAGCAGTTTAGAAGGCTTCCGAGCTCGGTATACCAGATCCTTATAAAGATCCCAAGGTGGGCGACCATTTCCCGTATTCATTCGGTTCCAGGGCACAAATCGGCGAATTATATGCGTAAGCTGGTTGCCCGAGGGCGTCACCGATGCAACACTGCTGCTATTCCTCCCAAGTTCTGAGCCCGGATACGAGATGAAGAATGGGAGGTATTGACCGGGCGTATTAATTTACACCACCGCTCGGCAGGGTGTTTCAATAAAAAAACACCCCTCCGACGCGACGCAGAAGTATTGGATCGGAATGATAGTCGATTTGAAAGCCCTTGAAACGGCGAGTTTGCAACAATTTTCAAAACCACGTTGCTCATTTAAACCCGCGATTTTACAAGCCATTTACACATTTTACACATTCGGGGTTGCCGACGAGCACCTTGACCTCCCTTTTTCAAAGCGAATTGACCGGAAATTGCCATTAATTAGGTGCCGAAGCCGTTCATAAAGTTTTTAAGTTTTCTACCAGGGTTGAAAAGCCGCTTCGCGACTTTTCAACCCTGGCCCCGTCGGAGCCCATGATATCCTGCACATTGCATAATTCGACCGAATTTCGATGAAAAATAATGAAAAATGCTCCCTCTCCACCGTTATATAGGCTGCCGCCACTTCCGGCTTATGCTAATTTTAGCCTAACAAAGAGGCTGCCCGATTTTGTAACAAAAAGCTATTTTTAATGTCGAAAATAGCATAATTTGCAAAATCTGATATGCGTGCAGTCATCTCCAAACGATCTCGCACCTAATGACGTATCATATGTAGCCTAATACCCTTTCCCCCTTGAGATATCCGCCGGACACCCTGACGGAAGTTGCATGCAAATGCACACACACACACACACAAACACTATTTTTTTATATATAGTAGGATAATATAAAAAGGCGCGTTTAAATAAAAACATGGTTTTGAAGGTTTTTGCAAACTCGCCATTTTAAGGGCTTTCGATTGGTGCAACTATCATTCCGATCCGAGACTTCTGCATCGAGTTAGACGGGGGGTGTTCGTTTTATCGGGACACCCTGCATAAAATTTTCAAGGGCCAAAACGTGCAAACCACACTTTCCAGACCTCACACCGAGCGGCTGCGTACAGACAAGGGCCTAATTGGCTTCATCTTTTTCGAAACGGTCGGAAAAGCGCAAGAAGTAGGGTTGAAGACTCGTATCCTTCAGGGCCCATTTTTTTTAGTGCATGAGAATGTTCAGCAAGTACCGGCCTCCAGACCTGCCCTATGGTTTCAGCTACTATGGCAATGCCGCGCACATCAACACGTTGTTGCACAAACACTTGAGCTTTTGAGGGTGCTTATCGAGAAGTTGTCATTTTCTTGCCGAGAAATACCTGTGCATAGCAAATATCTGTGTTTGCCTAGTGGAATGAACCGGGAATTATTAATTCAAAATAGCAGCTCGTTCTCAGTGTACTTTGGCGGAGCTCCACATGGTGGAAGAAGTGGCTTTTCCTCTTCTTCCTAAAAACTGAATATTTGACGTTCTGAGAGTATCTTCTGCATTCGTCAATGCTGAACTCATTCCGCTTCCGAACTCCGAAAACCCCAAAAATCCACACCTCATTCTCCACTCGTCTCCAGGCTTTCCTCGCCAAAAATGCCATCACCCCCGAAAATACGGCCATTCCAAAATAGTATTGTGGCAGGTGGCCGTTGAACATCAACGGCGTGATGGTATTGAAAAAGGCGAGTAGAATGGCTGCGCTCAATAAGCATAGCTAAATTCCAATGCTGATCCTGGTTGTTGAAACTTTTCTCTACCTGCGTCGTAACCACCAGGTACTCCTTTGGGAAAATATCTGTAGCGACCACGTAGCAAAACATAGTCAAGCCAGTCGATTCGACGATACGTCCAAGTATAGCATTAACATAACCTAATTGATTATCATGTTTTTATATTTGACGTATCACTCACAAAGTGCGTCTAGTTGCAGCATTGAATTCATCATATGGACTATTGCCTTGAGGGCGAAAAACGGCATGATATAAAATGGGACTTGGTTTCGATCGATTCTGTTTAGAATCATAGGGCCTAGCCATCGGAACGGAATTAGCAAGACGAAGATGACCATCACCATCGCCAAGATCTGGAAAATGTAACGATAATTGATTAGTTATTCATATTATTTAAAACATTTTTAATGCCCACCGGATTCGTCTCCATCCCCTCATCTTGATAAACAGGAATCGGAAACTGATTCTCGATCATGTTGATGTTCATCGTACAAAACGCCTCCAAGCAGATGATCAGCATCAGTTTCTAGAAGAAAACGCGTTACCTAGTGTAAAAAATATACCCATACCTTTAATAACCCATTTCTAGACCGAAATACTCTCGAAACTTTCTCAATATGCTTCTCGTAAAAGCTTGAAACCGTCATTCCGCTTTCTCCTTTTAACCGGAAAGCTTTATCCGGTAAGCTGTGACCGATTAAGGGGGTGAGTAGGTTAACGAGCTAAAAGTGTTGGATAAATAAATTCATTAAAGTTGTTTTGCCTGCGCCAGAATCGGGATGTATATCCATTTTTCGGACGTTCCCCAGACATCTTCTCTAGCCAACCACGTGACGATTTGGGCAAAGACTTGGACGGAGGATAGAGAAAGCATCGAGAAGGTGCCTGGAATGTTGGTTACGATTTATCTCTCCCTCTCTCTCTCTCTCTCTCTCTCTCACTCTCTCTCTCTCTATTCCTAACCTTTATGCTCCGCAGGCGACATCTCACACAAAAATATCACGTCTCCAAGCACATAAATAGCATATGTCGCGGCGATCAGGGCAGCGCCGATAAGGTAAAATAGGCCGTTCTGCGTTGACCAGGCCAAGAGGTAGAAAATTGTCCCGAGAGACGCCAATCCGAACCTGAACCCGGTCCGGGTTTGAAAGATTTTTTTTTAGTCAAGAGAAGCTTCAAATGGCATACTTGACATAAACGCAAATAGCTCTTCGTCCAAGATAATCCATCAACGGTAGTAGGACAATAATGGAAAAGCCTTGGCCGGCAAACAACGTCCAACTTGAAGCCGAGAGCATTAGAATGCCCCTGAATCAGGGTTTGTTTTAGTTAAACGTAGCTGACCCGTCGTTAATCCCAAACAATTCGCTACTGGTTTGGTTGAAGAGGGTCATCAGAGGGGGGTTAATTAGAGCCCCAAGCTGAAAAATACAGATGAAAATAAATGCGTAACTTCGGCTAGATGAAAAAAATTATGAAATTACAAAAGTTTTACCTGGTACATGGCTACGGTAGCACCACACGAAAACCCGTAAAGCATGCATTTTAGCAGAAAGAGTTTCTGGATACCGTTTTTAGGCAGATCTGAAAAAATTTTAGAAAAACCGTTACTTTACCTACCTTGTTTATTCGTGACCCCTGTGGAAGGTTGAAGGTCCTGGTAATCATGGCGGGAAGCGAGATCCATATAGAGATCGGAGACGGCTAAGCTTGGACTTAGACTTAGCAAGGCTTTGGCTTAGCTCAGGCTTGGGTTTAGGCTTGGCTTAGGCTTGGCTTAGGCTTGGCTTAGGCTTGGCTTAGGCTTGGCTTAGGCTTGGCTTAGGCTTGGCTTAGGCTTGGCTTAGGCTTGGCTTAGGCTTGGCTTAGGCTTGGCTTAGGCTTGGCTTAGGCTTGGCTTAGGCTTGGCTTAGGCTCACGCTTAAGCTTTTTTTTAAGCGGACTCGACTTGTGCAAAGCCTCTGTGACCCAGCCCAGTCAGACCCCCGATAATTTTGTTGCATGCACTTCCCAGCTTACGTGCGGAAAGCTTTTTGCCTCGATTTCGTATACGAAAACACCACTCAGCAGCCCTTATCAATGTATACATAGCAGCCTCTCTGCAAATTATGGCAAGTTTCAGGGCTTTTTTAGGCTGTACTTGGGGTGCCATAACGTGAGTAACGGCATTTTTCAGGTTTTGATAACGGGGCGAATCGTACAGTCGCGTGTGGACAGGGTTGTACCACGCAACATTTCCTTTCGGAAGTGCGGGATTTTGAAACGCTTTTCTTGCGGTAATATTTTGAAATTCAACTCGTACCTCTCTTGCAATTTTGTGTGCTATTTAGTGCAAACCTTATGAAAATTTACGCCGAAAAAGCTTTATTATCATGATTATTATGGTTGTATTATTGTTAATGCCAATTTCAGCGGCCACTCACAGCAATGGACTGCTTGGGCTGTACCGGCAAGCTGCGGCAAGCACCGAAGTGAGCATCGGCTTCTTTTCGGGCTCCTGAATTTATACTAATTTTCAAAGATTTCCAGTTTGCGGATTTTTTTTTTTTGAGAAAAAGCTCACCTCTATCCCCCACTCAATCCCAAATTTCTTGACACCAATTGCCATCGAGGTCGAGAATGAGACGACGACTGCCAGAAAAAAATATGGCAAAAACCCTCCAAAGGTCAGTGGTGTTATTGAGGAAAAGATGGTGACCAACAGCGAGGAGTTCAGCTGACAAATCTTAAATTGTTAATATTAGGAGAGAGAGTTCGATTAACAGAGAGGAATAGTCAGCTTTTCCCCACCTGTAGTTACAAGACACGACTTGATTGGGTTGTGGATCTTTGTGTATGTCGCCGCGGCGCGACACGCAGTGTTCCATTTCGTAGGTGACCTTTGACGTCGCAATTTTATTTCATAACCCTTTTGAAGCGGCAACTCGCCTTGCGTGTCGCGGTTCGAAAAGGATTTTTAAAAACGTGGGTCCAAAATCTAAGTAAGATCTAAGAATCCCCGAGTTCAGCTTTCAAAAAACCGGATATTTTACTTAGAAACAATCGGTCTAGATTTTTGACATAACCTCGCGGCAAAACGACGATAACTTTTCTCTCTTTCTTCTCCGAAGACGCTTTCCTCTCACTTCTCCGAGGACGCGC
Source organism: Mesorhabditis spiculigera (assembly GCA_958295435.1). NCBI lineage: Eukaryota > Metazoa > Nematoda > Chromadorea > Rhabditida > Rhabditidae > Mesorhabditis > Mesorhabditis spiculigera. The sequence goes on along the minus strand of CATQJA010001840.1, from coordinate 5,997 downwards.
CACTTTTCTGGCGAGTTTCGTAGAGGGAAGTTTTCTTCGCATAGGAAAATGATATCGCCGAGGGCAAAAACGGCATACGGTGCTGCGAAGAATGCAACGGCTAGCAGATAGAATACGCCGTTTTGTAGTAACCATGCCAGGACACAGAGTGATGTTCCGGCAGTGGCAAGTGCTACCCTAAATCGATAAGATTTCAAATTTTTGGAAAAAACGTAAGGATATTATGTGCAAACCGTAAATCTATTCAAAAAAAAACCCGAGAAAAACACTTGAAGGTCTTTTCAACTTTTCCGCCACTACAGCAGTTACACCCGGGTACCAAACTAACTTTATGTAAATGCAGACAGGTCGTCGACCCAAATAATCCACTAATGGCAAAACGCCGAAAATGGAAAACGCCATCCCCGTCAGATTTGTCCAGCTGGCTATCGAAAGCATCATGATTCCACTAAAATTCGGAAAAATCGTCATCGCTAATCTTCAAACCCATCATCGACTCCAAACATTTCGATGCTAGTTTTGTTAAAAAGCACCATAAGAGGAACGTTGATAAGGGCGCCGAGCTGAAAATTGTAATCAAAAGACATAGATAAGTGGTTTTGGATAGCGGTCGATCATCTGTTCCAAAAACCATCTGTTCGAAAATCACCTGTTCGAAAATCATGTATTCGAAAATCACCTGTTCCAAAAGACACCTGTTCGAAAAATCATCTGTTCGAAAAATTTGTATGTGGAATTGCCCAGGAATGGTATCAAAAATGACCATTTTCGAACACATGGTTTTCGAAAAGGCGACCCAGGTGTCTTTTCGAACAGGACTTTTTGCACAGACGTTTTTCGAATAGATGATTTTTCGAACAGACGTTTTTCGAACAGGTGATAGGGAATCTTTTTGGATGCATAGGCTTATTGGTACAGTTGGGCCTCGGGCTTAGGCTTAGCTCAGGCTTAGGTTGGGAACCTCTCAGGATCGAATTAAACTTTTTACTCGTATCTAAACTAGATAAAAACCAAATAATTAAGGTTAACCTTTCGATTTTTCAATCACGACCGTTCTCGCGTATTGATAGTCAATATAGCCCTGGTGAAATTCAAGGTCCATTTTTAGAAATCTAGAAAATCAGCCTCGAAAAATCGAAGCCTTCAAGGTTTTAGATTCGATATCACCGGAAGGCGTGTCAGCTTTATTTTGCCCCATTTGCCCCTTTCTGACCTACGCATGACTTCTAGGAAAAAGTACGGCCCGTCGCTCCCTTATCAAGCGTACATGGCTCTTTGGTGCAGCCATTTTCTGCAGTTTTGCATGCCTCGTCGGGCGGCGAACGTGCAGAAGCCAGCGATTCCAGGCTTGATAAAGGGAAACGCGTCTTATGGAGCGGTGCTCGGCCGGAATTCGACAACCGGCAGAATGTTTGGCTTTGTGCCATCATCATGTTTCCGGCTAGCTCAGCTCGACACATGGCCGCCGATCCTCAATCGTATTTGCTAGCTTGTTCGGCTACGGAAGCCCGGCGAGCCCTCTAAAGGGGAGTCTTTGATGTTCTCAAAAATCATCACTTCGAAAATCAGCATCTCGAAAAAAAACATCTGGGGTGCTCAATATCTCGAAGCTGCAGTATCTCGAAAAGCTATTATCTCAAAGTTTTTAGCCCGAAGAATCCGCTGTACAGGGTGTCCCAATAAGAAAAACCCCTCTAAGCCAAAGTAGAAGTATCGGGTCGGAATGGTAGTTACATCATTGGAAAGCCCTTCAAACGGCCAGTTTGCAACAACCTTCAAAGGCAAAGTTTTATGAAAATGCGTCATTTTGCAACGCATTGAGAAACAGCAAGGTGAAATCCGGTCATTTTTATTGGAGAAAATAAAGCAACTCACCTTGTAGGCAACCTCAATAACCCGCAAAATTCCACGGAACGGCTTGTAAAATAACGAGGTCAAATAAAAAGATGGTTCTGGTGAACGCTGCAACCTCGCCATTTTAAAGGCTTTCGAATGGTCTAACTATCATTTCGCTCCGATACTTCTGCGCCGAGTTAGCGGAGGGTTGCTTGGGAGTAGATTCCATTCAGAACTGAGAAATTTAATGTGCTGCCGCTGTTGAAGAGATGTTGGACTTTCGAGATATTGAAACTTCGAGGTGATGTTAGAAAATCTTTCTGCAGACCGCTACGTCGGCGCGGGCAATGTTCGTATAAAAATAGCGAATTCAAACCAGCTCCAAAACGCGTCAAATGTCACCTCAACCGTGGCCCACTCACCACCCAACTGGAATGCGGAATCGCGGTAGCTAGGGCTTTAAAAATCGCAAAGTACGGACTTGCCCCCGCGCCCGTCATTTGCACAGATGGCCCAAAAATTTTGCGTGGGGTAGTCAGCAAAGAGCGGCCAGCCCGACAACGTCAATTTAGCAAGTTCTATAGGTCGCAGGATGGCACTAGGGTGGGACGGGGCAAATATTCTGAAGGTCAATGTGGGCTTGGTTTGCTGGGCTATACTGTATAAAAGGGTGTGTGGATTAACGCTTGGTATCTGATTCATCTGGTCTTCTCTACCATGCAAGCTTCAACTGCTGTTCTTCTCGCTCTTCTCGGTTTGGCCTGTCAACAGGTAACCTAGCCTGAGCTTGAGCCAAGCCTAAGTCTAAGCACGATCCTAAGCCTGAGCCTATGCTTATGTCTATGCCTAACCTAAGCCTAAGCTTGCGCCGAGGCCTAAGCCTAATTAAAGCTAAACATAAGCTCAATCCGAAGCAAAGCCTAAGCCCAATCCTAAGCTAAGCCTGAGCTAATCCTAAGCTTAAGCCAATGCCTAAACCCATGCGGAAGTCAGTCACAGCCGCACTTGAAATTTTTTAGAAAATCCTGTACTTTCAGACCCTGGCTGCTGATTGCCCTGCCGGCCCACCCGCCGGTTCTACTGACGTATCCTGGGGCCGTAAGCTGTTTGTTTTAAGCTTGACCCGAATTTATAGCATCGCCCGATGGCAAATGCCCCACCGGGCAGACGTGCTACTTGTCCGATGGCATGAACCAGTGCTTTGGGGTACGAGAATTAAAAAAATCTTGTTTTTCCGCGCTAAAAGTCCAAAACTCAGCCAAAAAAATTTTTTAGCCCGAGTCGACACCCGTCATCTGCACCGACAACAGCACCTAGTATGTCTCACGAATTTTCGGTTGCATTTTCGTTATTCATAAATTCAAAAATACCCTTTCTAGCTGTGGCGCTTGGGTCAAGAACGGCTTCTGCACGAACAGCTTCTACGCGTCGCAGGTGGCCAACTACTGCGCCAAGAGCTGCGGCCTTTGCCCGAAGGATGATGGATGCAAGGATGAGAGCGTCAAGTAGGTTGCAATGCCTACTCTCTCTCTCCCCCTCTCTCTCTCTCTCTCTCTCTCTCTATCTCTCTCTCTCTCTCTCCCTCTAACAATTCTTTTCAGCTGCAAGACCTGGGTGGCGAACAACTTCTGCAACAGTGTCAACTACACCCCGGAACAAGTCAAGCAGTACTGCGCCAAGTCGTGCAACCTCTGCTAAATACACATCCTTTTGACACTAAACCACTGCCTACTAATAATATTTTTAGAGATCTTATACTAATAAATTTTTGATTCCGAATCTCGCAGGCAAAAAGTTTTTTAGTTTTCCATTGGATTACCAAGGTCGTTCGCAAATACCACAAAGTATTTATTAAAATATCGCCCTACATTTTCTTCACAAAAAGAGACTCTAGTGGGAGGAAATGGCGCGTGATGTTCATATAAGTAGCTCGCTAATTTCTAGTCAACGAGTAATCTTCGAGCGTTTTTCGTCCCATTTTTTAAACGATTTTCGTGTTTTTAGTAAACTTTGGGTACCTTTGAAAGTCGGCTTTAATACTTACAGCACGAAACTTTAACGACTTTCATAATTTGTAGGATTTTTGTAATCTCCACGTTTTCGAAAATCCGAAGAATTTTTATGATTTCCGTATTGAAACCCGCCGGGAAAAGCGGTAAAATCAGAAAACGATGTGTATGTAATGATTTAACATCTTAAATAATATTGGGACCCTAGGAGTAGGACCTCGCACATCGAATATTTATTGAACGACACGATAAACTCTACGAGCAGAGATCACAATAAAATGAGATGAATCGAATAGAAAAGGTTTCTCATTTCCCGAACAGATTAACGGCGGCGGGCACGGACACGGCCGTTGATGCCGTCAAAGATGCGAATCACACAAAACATGTTGCAGAAGGCGTACGTGCTGAAGGTGGCGCGAACCGTCGGCCAGAACATTCTGGAACATAGTTATAGTTTTTCCACATTTTTAATCATTAATTATTCATTTTTATCCTCTATCACCAACCGGACCAAGAGCCATTCGTCCGGTTGCTCCTTGTCCAAGTAACGGTCGAAGAACTCGCAGAGGTGCTCGACGAGCACGAAGAGCTGAAGTGCGAAATCCTGACCTTACTTTAAGCAAAACGTTGGTTCTTTTGCATTATCGGCGGATCAAGGTTGTCCATGGATCCAATTTTCCTACTATAAATAATGGGCAGTATTTCTAAAAGCAACTCTTTACAAATTTACGTTAAAAATAGATAACCACCTTTCACCAAAAAACTGAAACATTTTTTTTTTTTTTTTATTTTTTTTTTTTCCCCCCTTATAAAAAAAAAAATTTTGATTTTTTAAGTTTTTTGGCCTTAAAAGAAAAATAGGACCTCCGATAAGTAAAAAAAAACTTCTTACAAAGCCGCAGATTGCGTAGATCATGCAAAAGCCGGGCCTGACGAAAACCCGCCATCCCGCTTGCCACGTAAAGCCGGCGGTCCTGCAAAAGACTTTAAACCCCTCCCCTCTCCCTGGCCCCCTTTTTTTTTTTTTTTTTTTTTTTTTTTAACAGTATCTTATGTTTTAACCTTATTAACGTCAAAGAGCTTTCAAAATAACGAGAAAATCAAACTAGGGAGCTGGAATATTGTATTTACCAGATGCCGATCAGCAAACAAGCCGGTAGGACGCCGTAGATGATGATGACGGCGAAGGCGTCCAGAAACTGAAGAATTTGCTTCAAAAGAAACTGGAAGCTCAACCTCGGTCCATAATTCCGAAGAAGAAACGGGCTCGTGGCATTCGGCGTCATCGAGATTCCTCCTGAAATGGTGATTTCCAGTGGTTTTTGAATACAGCGTCGCCAGCCGCTTCTTTTTCCCGAGCCCACCAAAGCAATGAACGAGCATCATTTTCTGTAGCCGTGCCCACATCTCGTAAACGATGATCCAATAAACCGTCAGCGTGGCGACAGACTAAAAAAATTTTGGTAAGAGTCTTACTCCCCACAGCCGAAGGGTCTCAAAGTTGTCGGTACTTTCCTTATTTTGTCGGGATTTTCGCAACGCCATTCGATAGAGCGTCGAAAAATATACTAAGAGTTTAATTTGAGCCTACAATAATGTAAAATAAAAAGTTATAGCCAAAAACTTCCGGCTGGGGGTAATAAAACGTAGCCAAACTTTTAATTATATTTTTTGCCTTAGATAATTGGAAAATATCGCTTCAACTGGTTGCAAACGCAAAACCGTCACCCGATCGATACGATATCGATCGATATCGACGCAGTTTTGTACCTGGCTGCACCGTTTTGTGTAGGAAAAAACGTGAAAACTTACAATTGTAAATAGGCAAATCCCTGGATGCTCTTTCGGGTGAAGCGCTAAAAATGAAGGGGAAATTTGTACGTCACTCACCACTCCGCGCCATATTCTACGAGCGAAATGGCTTTTATTGTTTTAGCCCGCAAATCCATTCATTGTGGACATTTGAATGTTTTTATGCGAAATTCGAGGCGCTGATCCGAAAAGCTAATTTAAAAATTCTAATTTTTTAAAGTTTCAAAGTTAAAAATTCTATTTGTAAAGTCGACTTGGATCAGATTCCGAGAGGCGCCTCTGGACGCTGCGGTGCAAACGGACCCCGGACTGGAGCCGGTTTCTTTTCCTGCGTCGGTTT
>CATQJA010001839.1:0-94045 GCA_958295435.1 Mesorhabditis spiculigera | reverse complement strand
TCTCTCACTCGCTCGCTCTCACTCTCTCGCTCTCGCTCTAACTCGCTCTCTCGCTCTCACTCACTCACTCACTCTCTCTCTCTGTCTCTCGGTCCCTCTCTTCTTTTGACCACACAAGGCAAATTTTGTTTGTTTGAACTGCCTTTTTGCTCATTCTAACTTTGCTAGCTTTATCAAAAGCTCTTCCTAGGTTTTGTCCGACAATGCCGACAGGGTGAACAGCCCCGTCACCAACATCGCCAAGCTGCCGCTGAAAAGTGAGTTTTTACCTGCATTGCGCTGAGGCTGAAAAACTGGATGATGTCTCTCTTCGGTTGCATATTGGAATCTCTAAAATCTTCTATTCTTTAGTTCGAACTTTCATTAAAATTAAAATATGCGATGCAAAACCACACTTTGATTTTCATAGGTTTGGCGCTGAAACTGCGGAAGAACAGCGCCGCCCGCCAGAAGCGCATCGATGAGTCGTTCTCGATTGCAGCTCGCCGGCGGAATTCCGTCGAGAAGTGGGTTCCACCGTTTGTTGGCGGTGGTGTTTTTCCGACGTAACTGTCGTAAACCCGTTGTTCACACTTGTTCTTTATCGTCACACTAAATATCTCATCGACATTGTGGCCCTCTCATTCGCTTCGTCGTGTCGTGTCATTGGCCGGAATGTTGTGTTGTCTGGCTTATTCCGGACGGAAATCTGAGCCCCTTTCGCCCTTCCACTTCTTCTTCTTCTTCTACCAGCCACCCTAGCCGCCTCCCATTTCTCACGCATTATCCCCCCGACTTGGCATGTTCGGCATGTCGGCAGGTTGTCGTGGGAAATCCACTTGACTTCTAGCCACGCCGGCACATTTATGGAATTTTTTGAAAATTTTTTGTAATATTTGGATCTTTCAAATTTTCGGCCATCTTGCAGAGAGAGTCAAGTTTATCAAACCTACCAGCAACGGTTCTAACTCATTAGCAGGGGGGGGGGACCAAAAACTTTTTTCGTCATTAGTAGAGTAGGGCTTTTAATACTGTTTGTAGCAAAAATACAGCTAGATTTTAAGTGAAAAATTAGTAAATAAAAACCTAAAAAAATTTTTTAGTTGAAATTTTGAAGAAATCGGCCATTTTTGGTGGAAAAAATCCGACTTTTTCTGTTTTTGAATCAGAATTAAAGTTTTTACTTTTAGGACCAGTAAAAAGAATTTGCAGCCGCTTTTTCTGTTTATATTAGGAAAATTGGGTCCTAAGAAAAAAATTGATTACGGTCCCCGATAATGCGAGAGAGCCAAAACGGAATAATGTTTTTTATAAATTGTGTAAAAATTGCGGAAACGCTTTTAAAATAGTAAATGTCTAATTAGGGCCTGTGCCCCCCGCTAATGAACCAGCTTCCCAGCACCGACACGAAAGAATCTCTGCTGGTTGCCGTCTGATTTTTGAGCTCCGCCAATCGCTGAATTCCCAGACGAGTCACGAGTTGCGCTGGATAATGCGCAAGTCGACTCGGAGATTCGGGTTGTTCTCCGGAATCCGAGTCTCGCTCTCTCTCTTTCCGTCTCTCTCTCTCTCTCGCATCACTGAAACGGCTAGGCGCTCAATTTGAGCTGTTCTTTTGAATAGCCTAGAAAAGGGAGGGGGCAAAGTGTCGAGGCTTTGTCCCCTAGGAAGGGCTTTTCTGCCTCCCCCATTCCACACCAATCAAATCAGCATCTCCCCTCCTAGGCGTGTAATGGATTCCCGTGGAATCCGGCTACCAGATTTTCGCGCTGGTGAGGTTCCGCTTCCGTATTTTTGTCGAGTCGCTTCGATGGTATTTTATAGACTTTTCTAGTTCCTATAAAATCACCTAGCTCTCACTCTCTCTCTCTCTCTCTCTCTCTCTCTCTCTCTCTCTCTCCCTCTCTCTCTCTCTCTCTATTGCCTGCACTTTGCCTACCGCGATCCTCTCAAAAGCCAATAAAGTTCTGTCGGCGATCCATAGCCGAGAAAACTCATATATGGTCCCTTCCTAGCTCCTTTAATAACCAGTTGATTCGTGCTCCTCTTTGATCTCTCCCCCCATTAGAGTGTGTCGGGCTTGAATAATTATTTGAATATGTTCAAGCCCGCTCAAATAAATTATTTGAAGGTGCCTCTGGAGTTATTCAAATAATCGATCAAATAACGGATCCACATCCGCCCCGATTCAAATATATTTGAACATATTCAAATAAAGCCAAGCTTGCCGAGCCTAACAAAATTTTGAAATCCGCGGCCATTGAACCAAAGAGGGTCGTTTGTAACTGTTAGAATATCATCCTGGACCATTTTTATTGATGCTAAAATGCCGAAAATCGAAATGTCGGTGTTTTTCGGTATTTTTGGATTTTGCCCAATTTAACCCTTGGTGTGTTCAGCAAAACGCGGATATTCCAATCTGTTAGTCGCCAGAACGCCGACGGGAAACTGTCGGCATTCTGAAATGCCGACAAGCCAAAATGCCGACAAACTAAAACGCCGACAGGCGCGTTTTTTCGCCAGAACGGCAAATCTATCATCACGTATATACAGTAAATTCATGATGTCGGTATTTTTGTGTCGACATTTTGAATGTCGGTATTCTGCAATTCGGCACTGCGAACCTTGTCGACATTACGGCGTTGATATTTTATCCAAATCTTTCTTGAAATTTAACATGTTGCTATTTGAATGAATGATTTGCCTCCATTTTGTCAAAAGGAGAGCGATTTGAAAAAGCTCGGTCTTATTTGAACATGTTCAAATATATTTGAATCGGCGGTAAGGGCGAACGGTTATTTAAATAACCGTTTCGGATTATTTGAATAACCGTTATTTGAAGTTATTTATTCAAAGTGGATGTGTATTTGCAAACGACACACTCTACCCCCCATGCTCCATCGCATCAGCACAACCACATTTTCTGGTCGGCTAAGCAAAACTTTGGGACCGAGCCAGAAAGTCCAAGCATTCCCCATAGATTTACATTCCCATTTTCTTCTATCCACTCGTTTCTCAATGTCTATGTCCAATTACTATAATGACCCGACGCTACAGTACTATCACGACGACATGATGCGCGGACGGCCACCGAGGAGGATGGCATTTCGGTGAGCGGCGCCGGGGTGCTTCGCGTTATCGGGGGGTTGAATTTTTGCTACCATCCCAGCAACGCGTGGCCTATATTTCAAAGGCGTAAATAGGTAAAAAACGTGGAACTTTTTTTAAACGGCCGTTTTTGTCGGAAAATAAAAATTTTTGTAGTTATGAAAAAGGCATAATAACAACAATAAAAAAATAGTAGCCCTTATTCTGCTCATCTCATAAAATTGGTTCCTAAGAACGGAGCATCGGAAAAATCGACCCAAATTTTCTTGCGCGCTACCTTTAAAATCCGAATGTCTACAAAATTTGGTGACTCACAAAAAATGCGCGGACACCGGATCTGTTCCGGGATTAATGGTTTCTTCGCGGGGGCCACAAAATCCATGCATTGGATTTTCACGGGATTCGGAAATTTGTAGTGGGGGCCATCAGGAAGGAGGGCCATTCTGCTTCCATTCCTAGACGATTTGGGGTGCCCTGTTTTGCAAGGTTTTTACTAGGTTCCTGCTAGCTGCAAGCAGCCCATTCTTTCGATTTTCAAAAAAATTAATTTACAGAATTTCTCAAAAAACATTATACATCGACATTCGAATGTAGCGTTTTCGGCGTACTGTTAATTTTGTTTAATTACATTAATGGAAACGAAATTATTTAACTTATCAGGTTTTTGAAAGAATCTTTTTTTCGTAAAAGTATCTAGAAATCTTGCGTGGAATTTTTGGCAAACCCAAAAACGCGGGTCCCAAGTTTTTGGGTTACCACTTAAAAATTCGGCCAAGACAAAAAGATGTGGGCCCTAGGTTCCCATTTCCTTTAAAAGGCAAGTCTAAAGAATCGCTGAGATCCCCGGGAATTCAAAGAGGAGTGAGAGAGAGAGAAAGAGAGAGAGAGAGAGAGAGAGAAAGAGAGGGAGTGTGTTAGAGAAAGAGAGAGGGCGGAAAGAGACTGAGAGGTGGATTGTGTCCGAGAGTGCTCTCCTAGAGCAGAGAGAGAGAGAGAGAGAGAGAGAGAGAGAGAGAGAGAGAGAGAGTGAGAGAGAGAGAAGAGACCACACCAACCTGGCCCACCGTAGATTCCTCCCCAAAAAGAGCGTTGCAAGGCAGCTAGCCCTCCGTTGGCCATCTTCTTCTTCTTTTGCCGCCCGTATATTTGCTTCTTATTGGGGCAATTCGCTTTGGGCCCTAGGCTTAGGGCCCAGCCAGAGGGCCCATCCCTAGAAAGGACGGATTGGGAAGACCAAGTTCATCATCTATCCCCCCACCCTCTTTTTTGGGATACTTTCCGGATGGAAAAGTGTCGCTGCCGGGCGATAAGCTAACTCTGATAGACCGATCGGGAGGCTAATTTGTGTGAATATATGGCTATATGGGCCACTTCGTCGAATACCTGCGAACACAACTGTCTAGGGCGCTCGAGAGGCGCGGCGCCAGGAGATATCCGCTCAGGTAGGTGCATTAGTGGCAGAGAGAGAGGGAGAAGCGCATGGAAGGATCATTTCTTGTCCTTATCTTTGTTTGCTGATTATGCTAACAATTAATCTGGTTTATCAAAGAGATTGAATTTCCAACGCTACCGTAACGAAACCTACGGTAGACGCTGGTTTTCCCCACCGAACTGACAAGGTAATCGGTACTTTTCTAGTATCGGGGGATCATTTATTTCTGACAGCGAAATAACTGGAATCTTAATAGTCTTTCTATCTATATATCTCCCTCCCGCTCCCTCTCTCTCGCTTGCTCTCCCATCCGCTCTCGCTCCTTCTTTGTCTCTCTATCTCTCTCGCTCTCTCGCCCTCTCTCGCCCTCTTTCGCGCTCTCTTTCTCTATCTCCATTTTCCTCACTTTATCTCTCTCACTCTCTCTCTCTCTCTCTCTCTCTCTCTCTCTGTATCGATATGTCTCGCTTTCTCTCACTCTCTCTCTATCTCTCTCGCGCTCTCTCCATCTCTATTTCTCTCTCTATGTCTCGCTCTCGGTGTCTCTAGCTCTCTCTCCCTCCCTCTCTCTCTAACCCGCTCTCTATCCCTCAGGAGAGTCTATGCATTCTCTCTATTTCTCAATCATTTTTTGTGTTCATCTACCAAACACAAATCATTTTGTGAAGAAAATGCTGAACGTTTTAACCCCTCATTCCTCCTCCCCCCACCCCCGTAAAGCAATGAAATGAAAAGCGGAAACACGCTGAAATCCAATCCACCCGATCCCGTATTTGCATGTTTGCCGTCGGCACTTGACCCCTGGCGGTGGTGGGGCGGAATTTGTTGGATGTTGTGGCGCATGATGATGATGATGTGGTTGTGTCCCCTTGGCCGTCATTTGCCCTCACCACAATACTGAGCCCCCATCTACCGTATCCCACTTGCAGACCGCAACAGAATGGCGGAATCGAGGGTCCTGTGCAGCCGGTGTTAGCCCGAGGCGTCTGCATACATTCTGTTGGTGTATTCCAGTCAGCACTTCCGGTTGAGAATGGTGGGTTGTTTTTTTGGGCGAGAGAAAAAAGAGAGATGTAGAGAGAGAAAACGAGAGGGAGAGAGAGAGTGAGCGGCAGTGAGAGTGAGGTATTGATAGATAGAGAGAAAGAGGGGAGAGAGCGAGATCGAGAGATGGAGAGGGCGAGAGAGAGGTAGAGATAGAGCGAGAGAGAGCGCGCGAATGATCGGCATTGAGAGTCTGCGATCGAGAGAGAGAGGGAGAGAGGGAGAGAGAGAGAAAGAGAGAGAAAGTGAGAGCTGGCGGGAGAAGAAAGAGAGGAGAGAGTAGCAAGAGAAATAGAAAACTAAACCGAGAACGAGAGAGGAGAGAAATAAAGAGAGTGAGAGCGAGATAGAAAGTGAGAGATAGAGCAGGAGGGAGAGTGCCAGAGAAACAGAGCCATAGAGAGAAAGCGAGATAGAGCCAGAAATATTAGTCTAGCCAATGTGAGCTCTTGCTCATCCCTCAATGGCTCCCCGGCTGATCCACTAACCCCTATAGTTTATTATTGCTTCAGAGCCCCCTCCCTTTTTCTTCTCCTTGTTAGCCTGGAACTCAGAAAAGAGCACCAGTCTCCCCTCACCCCATTAACCTCCGCCCGATGGGTTGGCAGACAAATTTATGAGTTCCTGGGCCGGGGCCTAAAATAAAGGGAGAGCGGGGTGGAGGGAGAGCAGATGGGATTCGAGCAAGAGCCACGAGGGGAAGGAGAAGCATCTAAAGGCATGGAAGGCGAAAAGTGGGTCCCAGCCAGTTCCTCACGGGGAGGAGGAGCAGGAGGAAGAAGAGGAGGAGGAGGAGCTCCATCTGTTTTTGATCGCAGCCTTGTCGGCAAGTAGAGACAGAGGGACAAACACGGCATTCATTCCACGTGCCGATCCCCATCCGGTTCAACCAATCTCGCTATCGTTTTGCGCCCCAGCGATTTTGAAATGTTTTTGGACGGCGAATTACTTTGAATTTCACAAATTTGACGGATTTTAATTTTTTTTAATTTTCAACTTAATTTTTGTGGGCTTTGTATCGATTATTTGTTTAATTCCCTTCATAGAATTTTCTAGAAAGGTTTTCCTATGTTTTTGAGGCGCTTTCGCATTATCGGGGGAAGGGGGACAGTTTATCGGCGATCAATTTTTCTAAGGGACCAATTTGTCAAATATAAATAGAAGAAGCGTTTTAAATAGTTTTTACCATTCAGAAGCTTAAAAACACTACAAATTTATTAAAAACTACAAAAATATGGATTTTTCAACCAAAATCGCCTTTTTTAAATATAGTTAAGGTTTTGCTAAAGCACGATTAAGACACCTATTACTACATTAATAAACATTTCTGGTTTTATAGGAAACGATTTGGTCCCGATAAAACGATAGAACCTATATCTTGAAGGGTCAGCCTTCAAGGGAAAAATGGTTTTTCGCCAAACGATTATGAATTTTACGCTCTAGAACCTTCGTGAAGTGAGAGGCACCAAAACCCACTTTCGTCTAATCATCCCCAGATCGGGGCCTTTCGGAAACCACCGGAGAAAAATTGCCGTGGTTGCTGACGGTGTTGGGCTTCGGGATTATCCGCCCGTTCTAAATTCTAAATTCCATGTCAATACCAATTCCGCCGGCCTACGACGGTTTTTGGACGCCAAAATTGTTCTAGACCTGCCATAAGAGATTCGGTACTGGCCTGTTAGCGAGGGGGAGGGGCATTTACAGTCTTTTTCGGCCATTTATCATACATTTTTCAACAAAAATTCAACATGGATTTAACTTCTGCGATTTTTGATAAACTTTTTGTATCTAAAAACTGTGTAAAATTTTATAAAAATAATTGGTCACTAGGAAAAATTAGATTCCCCTATTTACCCCCGCTAACAGTGCAGTACCAGATATTCTTGGGCACTCGGAGATTTAGTAGTGTTGCGTAACATGTTGCCCCTCGTGTTCTGGGTACACGTTTCGAAGGTGTTGGAGCAAAGAGATTCTCGTTTTGCTCCCTAATTTATTCATTGCCCCCCCCCCCCATCTCATCATCATTTAGGGTCCCAAGTCGAGGTCTTTGGGCCCTAACGCTATTTGTTGGGCAATTACTCGCCCACGCATATTCTATTCTCAGTCGACAAAATAAATCTTCGTTTGGCCATCACGTTTTTTTGCAGTATTTTGCTCAGAAAATTCGGATGCACAAAGTGTGTATGGGTTCGCATCGCTTGTCAAAATTTTGGACCCGATCCGATAGGAAGGCCAAATGCCAAAGGGTTTGGACCGGTTTATTTTTGCAGAAAATTGTCGCTTCTGGTTCATCATTTCGTATTCAACCAGCCGCTTACAGGGCGGGTGGCGTTCGGCTAACCCCCCCCCGCCCCCGCGCTCCCCCTCGCCGAAGCGCGCGCCACCTGGCTCATATGCCCTAAATCGTGCAATTAGCCGCCCCCCCCTAAAGCGCCACTTTCAAAGTTAATTTAATAATTTAAACGAAAACCTTTTTCATCTTTTGTTTATCACTTTGTGGGTTTCTGACCACGCTCTATCCGAATCCCAAGAGGCCTAAGCCATAGCTCCTTTCCCCTTCGAGTTGAATTCGGCTTCAGACAGACCGACAGGCACCATATAGTTGATTTTAGGAATCATTCAGTGAGTCAGTCAAGCATTTACGGAATACCGGATACCGGAGGCTTAGAATAAAGCCGAGCCGATCCCCCCCCCCATGCGACCAAAAAACACGAGTGCACCTTCTTTCTTCACTCCGCCCCCCACCCCATTTTTTTGCGAGCTTCCTTCTCGTAAACAATTTACGGGCGCCGGCAACTTGCCCCAGATGTGCGGCTCCTTCTTCTTCGGCTTCTTCAGTGGCCAACTTCTCCGTTTCAACCCCCCATCCCGAGAATTTATCCATGGGCGGCATTCCGGCTTCCCCCCCCCCGCCCTTCTTCGGCCAATCCAATTCGGGAAGAGTGCCCATTTCTGCGGGGCATCTACCTTTTTTGCTGCTCCTCCTCTCCCCCCACTTTGGCCAATTTTTCCGCCGGCTCGTTGGTGCAGGACGGCCACCACCGCCTACGCACAATTTCTGCAAACTTTTATTGCATTTTTGGAGGTTTGTATGGGAGCTTCATGCAAACTGATTTCCTGTAATTCTTAAAGGGGCTCCGAAATCCGGCCCACGGCCCCATGCGTTGTTTCCTGGCAAATAGCCAGATACGCCTGCAACGCGACCGCGCCGCACGATCTTTTGTCCCTGTTTGGACGTGGAAACGCTTGAATTGAAAAAATTCCGACGCGATTTCTGGCATCCTCATCGAATTTTGATTATTATAGGCTTCTTTTTTAATTGTAAATTGACCATAGAATCACAGAGTTCAAAAGATTGGGTGCCTTACAGCGCATAACGACATGAAATCGTCGCGCACTCAAAACGTCGTTTTCGCCCCAAGAACATTTCGTTTTTACTCAAATATTTTACATTTTCCGCAACGAAATCAATTTTCTGGTGCTTCTCGGCAGTGACCGTGTCGGTTCTTGGCCAGTAGCTTCAATCCTTGCACGCACGAATTTTTGACTTCCGAGTCCCTTTAAAGCTTCAGTTTTAGCGCGTAAGTGGCGACGTTGCGTGTCGCCGGAGTGGCGAAACCGGTAGAAAATCATAAAGTTCCGTCAAAAGTCAAGTTTAGCAAATCTACGATAATCATAATACCGTATGCCCAAATTGAAAACAGGCGGCTCAGTTTCCGGATGAATAGCTGGGCAGCCGGGTATTGTCGGAATGAGAGTGGGCTGATTGTGTTTAATAATTCATTAGGCACGTGTACCCCCGGGGGCCGTTATTAATCTACCTCCACAGCCCCGCTCCTCCTCCAGCTCTCAGGCCCCGTTTTGTGAACATTCAACAACCTGGCCCGGGGATTCTTGAAAATTCGGGTGACTTTACTTTACCCCTTCCCCCCCCCCTTAACCGAAGGGTCTCAAAGTTTTCGGTATTTCGCTTATTTTGTCGGGATTTTGCAACGCGATTCGATAGACCGTCGAAAAATATACTAAGAATTTTAATTTGAGACTGCAATAATGTAAAATAAAAAAGTTATAGAAAAAACATTTTGACTGCGGGGTAGTACATAGTAAAGTGTAGCCATCATCATCAAGAATTTGAAATACCAACGTCGTCGCCGCGGGGCTCAACCGCGACGCTTTGACGCGATACGTCGATCCCTGCTTAATTTTCATCGCAAACTTCACTGCAATATTAATCTCGGCGCGGCCCGGCCAGGTGTTTCCGGCGTACGTGCAGCACCTACTTTCCCTTCTGCCTGGCGCGGATAATCCGCCAGTTTTTTTCAGCTGCCCGATTTTGGTTCAAACGGGATTTTTGGTGAATAATAATACAGCTACATGTAAGGGAAATTTTCGAAGATTGTAAGACTCCGGAAAGGGCTACATTTTATTTTACCCCCCCCCCCCCCTCCACCAGCCGGAATTTTTTGGCTATAACTTTTTTATTTTGCATTATCGTAGGCTCAAATTAAAACTTTTAGTATATTTTTTGACGCTCTATCGAATGGCGTTGCAAAAATCTTGATAAACTAGGCGAAAATCCCGAAAACTTTGAGACCATTCGGCTGTGGGGGGGGGATGAAGTAAACTCTTACCGGATAAAGGTTTTGCCGTGCTCACGCCGCCTAATACATTGTGCTTCCAGGGCAGGCCCGTTGCGTGTTGCGCAGCCCAAAAAATCCAAAGATATCGCCATCCATCAAAACCTATAGAAATGGATTGCCAATGCCTTTAAGAAATGCGTCAGCCATTGCTATGAATTTTCTAACATTTTTTCTGCCGTGACGCTTCGACTAGTGCATAGCGCGCTTTAAAAGGAGGATAAGCTGGTGAGGCACGGCAAAGCTCAAGGTTATTTCTTAAAGATCCCTCCCCACCCCATCTTATCCCAAACCCAGCTGAAGAACATTTCATTAAGAATGCCGGCGATGTGGGCTGTCAACCCATCTACTCCTTCCAGCCCCGATCGCCAATTGCCCCCCCTTTGCCTGTCCATAGGTGCAGCCCGTAGCCAGACCCACCCCGTTTCCGGAGGCGAAATGACCCCCCGGGATGGCTGCTTTTGGTTATCGAGACCAGCCAAACCTTTTTATATACCTTTTAGAACCTGAAAGTTTACATACCTTCAAAAAAGGTCTTGATAAAAACTTGGTAGGCATGGTAAATATGGACTTGTCGATTTTGGATCCAAAATGCAACGATTTTGGATTTTCGTCGCTCAATTTCGCATTAATTTAGAAAATCTCCGCGGCTGACAATTCCGAATAACCCGGCACGCGGTATTGAAAGGCATTCAAAAATCATTTCGGGCAAATCCCTCTCCCGGGGTCGAAATTGGTAGAATTTTCTGGATCTGGATTTTGCGGGCCGCTCAAGTCTAGTGCTCACAAACCCCTCACGATTAGAATTATCCTTAAGCTAACAAGGAGTGCTTTTTTGAATCTTCGGCAAAATTTTACGAGACCTAGCTCATTCGATAGAGAATTTAATTCGGAGCAAGACTCCGTTGTCCTTTTTTTGCGGAATGGCTATCCCTATTTTATAAATTTAAAATACTAGTGATCGTCTCTTACCATGAGTGTCTTCCAAGCAAAAAGAGTGGTTTTTGGGTGCAGTTTTAACGTTTTTTAAACTCAGGGATAGCCATTCCGCAAAAATGAACAACGGAGTCTTGCTTAGAATTTAATTCTCTATCGAATGAGCTAGGTCTCGTAAGGTTTTGCCGATGACTCAAAAAAAGCACTCCTTGTAAGCGGCAAATTTTCTCCCTAACGTCCATGACTGGCCATAGTCTAGCTATAACATTTTTTTCGTCTGCTTAAAACAAGGGTTGTGCGTTCCGGGTTTTGCCTGCTGGTTGAAGGGGAGGGGGAGCTTTTGATGGGTCTCCCTGTGGACAATCAGCCACCAGACTGGCAATGTCTGTCTGTCTTTTTGTCCGTGTATCCGTCCACCGATACCTTCCCAATGGCTCTGCAATATCCGATTACCACCTGTCCTTGGGCGCCCATCAACACAATATTCCCCCAAAGGGGCGGGGGGGGGGGCGGAATACGAGAAAACACGCCTACTTTAACTCCCCTTTTTGTATTCAAGATCTTTGTCCATCGTTCCAACTTGACAATAGGGATTATAGCTCTTTTGTGGCTACCAATTTTGATGTTTTCTTTGGAGTTCGCGGACTCTGTCAAGCCTGATATGGATTTTTTTGCCTAGTGATTTCCTAAAGATTTTGCCGCTACCGGCCCCTCTCTCCCGTCTCTCTGTCTCTTTCTCTCTCTCTCTCTCTCTCTCTCTCTCTCTCTCTCTCTCTCTCTCTCTCTCTCTCTCTCTTTCTCTCTCTCGTTCCTTCTCTCTCTCTCTCTCTCTCTCTCTCTCTCTCTCTCTCTCTCCCTATCTCTCTCGTTCCTTCTCTCTCTCCCTCTCTCTTTCTCTCTCTCCCTCTAGTTCCTTCTCTCTCTCCCTCTAGTTCCTTCTCTCTCTCTCTCTCTCTCTCTCTCTCTCTCTCTCTCTCTCTCTCTTTCTCTCTCTCGTTCCTTCTCTCTCTATCTCTCTCTCGTTCCTTCTCTCTCCCTCTCTCTCTCGCTCGCTCTCTCTCTCTCTCTCTCTCGTTCCTTCTCTCTCTTTCTCTCTCTCGTTCCTTCTCTCTCTCTCTCTATCTCTCTCTCGTTCATTCTCTCTCTCGCTCTCTCTCGCCCTCTCAGGGTAGCATCATGGATTTTGCCCTGACTCCAACACGACACGTGAACCCCGCATTTCATGGCATTTTTGATTCTCTTCCAAGATTTGGACTGAATCGAACCGTTGTCACTCCGTTGCACTTTGATCATCAAGTCCAACCCAAAAAGTCTAGTCACCCCAAATATTTACGCGCAATTTGCAGGGCTGGTGACGGCGGGGAAAGAGATGCACCGGCAATACACAAATCAGAGCGGCAGCGAGGCCGAGGAGTTCACCCAGGAGGAGCTGCAGGAATTCGCGCAGGCCTTCAAGGTTTGTTCGTACAGTTTTGATCAGTGTATCACGATTTTTGTACCTTGGTATTTGGCCAAATTTAGGCGGCTTCTAGCACCTTTTTTTGAGGATCGCCTTTTCCCAAAAGATTGGCATTTTTGCGGTAACCCATATATAGGCACAAGAAAAATAGCACGGAGAAAGGTTTTATTGCTTGCGCAAAAACCTAAGCCAAGCCTAAGCCAAGCCTAAGCCAAGCCTAAGCCAAGCCTAAGCCAAGCCTAAGCCGAAGCCAAACCTGAGCCGAAGACAAGCCTAAGCCGCAGCCACGCTTAAGCCGAGCCTAAGCCGAAGCCAAGCCTAAGCCGAAGCCTAAGCTTAAGCCGAAGCCGATGCCCAAGCCTCACCCTAAGAATACTTGGTGCATTAATAGACCATGCCTTGCCAGCGACCGCAAAGAAATCTTCCAAAAGCCTCGCCGCTCCGCAAATCCCATAATTTCCTTCTCAATCACATGCTCTTTATCCCATCAATCCCCCCGGGGGTCGTCCACGTGAACTCGTCACCATCACCACGATTCGGAAAGGATCGCGTGAATTTCGGGGGTCGCCGGCCGGCCAGACAGCTGCTGAAGGTCCGGGTGGCCACACATTGAGGGTTAGACCGGGTTTCCTCCGTTGATTTTTGCGAACCATCAAAAGCCCGCCAGGGGCTGAGGGGTGTGTAACCCATAGCCGCTTTTGCCAAACCGACCCCGGCAAAAAACGACGGGCCCCCCGGAAACGGCGTGTCGAAAATAATAGCTCTTAGGCTGGGGACGGGGTAGAGATATTGATGGGGTTGATGGGGGGAACGGATAGGGGTCAGGGTTTTAAGCCTAAGCCATGCTTAAAGCAGGCTAAGCCCAAAGCAAGCCAAGCCTAAGTCTAAGCTCAAGCCAAGCCCAAAGCAAGCCAAGCCTAAGTCTAGGGCTAAGTCTAAGCCTAGGCCTCGGCCTAAGCCCGACGCAAGGGCCAAGCCTAGGCCTAACTCTAAGCCCAAGCCTAAGTCTAAGCCCAAGCCCAAGCCAATCCTAAAGAAAGCCAAGCCTAAGTCTAAGCTCCAGCAAAGCCTAAACCAAGCCAAGCCTAAGCCTAAGCCTAAGTCAATCCTAAGCCAAGCCAAGCCTCTGATCAGGATCGGAAATTCAGATGTTCAACCCCAAAATATTGCAGATGTTCGACAAGGACGGGAACGGGACGATGAACATCAAAGAATTGGGCGTGGCGATGAGGACGCTAGGATTGAACCCGACGGAAGAAGAGCTTCTCAATATGGTTGGTCGTATATTGCTAGCGAGTAACGGGGGATGTTCAGGTGAATGAATACGACGTCGACGGGAACGGCAAGATCGACTTTGGCGAGTTTTGCAAGATGATGAAGGAGATGAACAAGGAGACCGACCAGGAATTGATACGACTCGCTTTCAAGTATGTTTTGGGATTGTCCGGGAGCCCGAATCATTGAAAACCGGCTCAGAATGTCTTATACAAAAACAGAAAAAAAACACAAAACTAAGCGAGGTTTTCAGGGTGTTCGACAAAGACGGCAACGGCTTCATCACGGCCCAGGAGTTTAAGCACTTCATGACGACGATGGGTGAACGGTTTACGGAAGAGGAAGTAGATGAGATTATTCGGGAAGTCGACAAGGATGGAGATGAACAGGTAAGCCACAGACAAAGTTTGGCAACGCTAAGCTACCTAAGCCTAACCTACTTAGCTAACCTACCGATCCTAAGCATAAGCCCAGCCCAAGCCTAAGCCAATTCCAGCCTAAGCCAACGCCAAGTCCAGCCTAAACCGAAGCATAAGCCGAAGCCTAATCTAAACCTAAGCTTGAGCCTAGGCCTAAGCCTAACCTAAGCCTAAGCCTTGTTCTAAGCCTAAGCTAAGCCAAAGCCTATGTTAAGCCTACGCTCATCCAATTACAACTGATTTACAGATCGACTACGAAGAATTCGTGAACATGATAGCGCCAATCGTGCAAGAGGGCAACAAGGACGACCCATTTGCCGACCCGGAAAAGACCAACCAAGACGACCACAAAGAGACCAAACCCGCCAAAAAGGGACACAAATGAGTGCGATGGCCATCTGCGCCTCCACCCTCTTCCTCAACGTGTACTTTTTAGACTAGACGATGATCCTCAAGAATACCCGGCTATATGTGTAAGTAACTCTCATTGGCGCGCGGCCAATTCCCGATTTGCGAGCTTGCCCCTCAGAGCTTTGCGATATTGATGCTCTTCTGCTCTCCTTACATTCCACTGCATCTCAATGTGGTTATCGGGGTGCCCGAAATGATTTTTTGCGGTACTGGACCGTTAGCGGAGGGATTTTGCTGCGAAAACCAAATTTTCCAAGTAGTCCCGTATGAGACGAAATATCCCGATTTTTACAACATATTACATAGCCTTTAAACATAAAAATGTATAAAATTTTGGCAATTTTGGGAAAGTTTTGGCTTGCTGATCAAAAATCTATGAAAAATGGCCAAAAAGGCGAAAATTTTCGAGTTGTAACCTTAAAAACAATTTTTAGTGACTTTCTAGCAACCAAAAACCACTAAAATTACGATAAAATACATTATATATTATCGACAGGTAGGTAAAGCGGGAAAACAAGCATTAGCCCACCCTCCGCTAACAGTCCAGTGCCTTTTTGCCACAAGTTTTTTTACTAAAACCACCATTCTCGGCACCCTAAAAACTCACATTTCCCAACGAATCTCTCAACGTTCCCCCCGGTGCTACCCCCCGATCTAAGGGCTTGCCATATAATAAAACCTAAAAAAGGCTTGAGAAGTCGGACTTTTTTTTGCTTAATCAACCGAGCTTTAAAACCACCCTAGGCGCCGTTTTACCCCATGCATCAAATTAAAAATGCCTATAACTAGCTTATCCCCGCAAAAATCCCCCTCCCCCGGCGATTCCATTGTGATACGATTGTAGAATTCCATATACACTCACTTTTAGCGGTTGTTTGGGCCCCCAACATTTTTTTCTAGCGTTTTGGAAGGAATTATGCGTTGCCCCTCCACAATCGATACATTCCTTGAATAAAGAAGTTACTGTAAAGCGTAAAACGACATTATAAACGAAAACCGCAAAAATTGTGCCCTGGAAACCATCAAAAAGTGTCGTCAGAGAGTTGTGAATAATCAACCACACGTCAGTCCCGTCTTGAAAACTCATCAGCCGACACGGCGGGGGGTCGAACCGGGGAGGCGCGCTCCGTGGTTCTGCCCCACTCGCAATGGACTACAGTGGTAACGGGGAGAGGGGGTCAATGGCCTTCATCAACCGTCCCGAAAGCGCGGGTGGGGTCTGGATTCGGAGTCTAACTTTGAATGGATAAATAAATGGATTAAAAATAATAAAATTGCTAAACAATCAAATAAAATACATCATAAAACCAACCACATTATATTAAATTTAACGAGATCGAAGATTCCCTAGTTTTAGACCATTGCCGTTCAAAGGAATTTTCGGCTAGTTTTGTACATTTCGCGAATTTTTTGTTGAGCGTTAGTAGTGAATCTTTGTTCCCTGTGCAACCCGTTTGTTCTTTAATGAAAAATTTGATTTTATTTCGAAAAATTGTTAGCAAAATGACCAAAATGTCCACTTTTTCAAACACGGTTCGAATTTTTAATGAATTATCTTAGTATGAATCGCGCCAGGTTCCGAGGTTAATTTTTAAATTCCTGGGTTCAATATTAGCATATTTAAAATATAAACTAGCCTCTTGTTAGAGCGAGAAAAAGGGACCATCTTTACTTTCGGCTTAAGTGTAGTCCCCCCCCCCCCCAGCTGACCCCGACCTACCGTATCCCGGTTCCCTGTTCGTCTACAGGCGTGTAAAGTATACCAAAATAGTCGCCAGAGCAAGACCAACATTTTGGTATACTTTACACACCTGTAGATGAACAGGGAGCCTAGATACAAAAGTTGGGTGCCGGCTGGGGGATGGGGGATCAACTGCACGTTAACCATACTTTCCCTATTTCTTGCTCGATAATTTCCTTGCAGTCGTCAGCGACAGCCACTTGCCGAATTGTCACTAAATGGTTGCCCGGTCGAGAAGAAGCGTCATCCGGAAAAGCCGCTCTGTAAACGGCGCGATAAGCTTTCGACACCGGGCCACTCGATTGCACATCGATTTTTGCGTCTTGCCCTTTGTCCGACGATTCCTTCGATCCACCATCATCACCCCCCACCAGCAAATATGACAGGTTGGTTGGGCGATGTTTTAATTTTGATTATTATTATTATTATTATTCACAATACTAAAATTTATTGCAAAACTTTATTTTGCCTCCAGCCGAACGGCCGCAAATTTTTCGCAATTTTTCAAAATTTTGTTTATCTTTTTGCCATTTGATATAACTTTAACAAATACGAAATAAAATACAATTAGCTTTCGAATTTAGGCTTAAAATCATGAGATATAAAAGCTTTTCGAGCAAAAACAAAATTAATGCGTAAAATTTCTCAAACGTAATTTTATGGCATAATTTTTATAATGCAATTTTTATAATAGAATGCACACTTCCTTTCGTTTTTGTCTCTTTATTCGGTTTTAATTAAAATTATCTTTGATTTATTGCTTTTTGGTATACAAATCTTTTTTGTATATTTCAGATGACGCACGCTACGAGACACACGTCATTATTTATCGACAGCAAAGATGCGATTTTGTTTTGCCGAGGTATGTTGGGGGAAACATCGATTTTACCCTCGCTAATTTTTTTTGAGCTGCTCTTGGGTTCAAAATTGAAATACTTCGCTTGTTACATTTGGCGGATTTTCCTCAGATTTTTGTGAATAATGCTATTGTTTCAGGCGCTACCAACAGCTAACGTACAAAAGCGCTGGTGCGCAAGGATGGGTGGTTGCGGCGGTGGATACGGTGTTGAATCGACCGGTGGCCATCAAGAAGATGCGGAACCCGTTTGTGATGGAGATCTCGGCGAAGCGGACGTACAGAGAGTTTGTACTGCTTGAAGCGTTCAAGCATCCCAATGTGGGTTGAGAGTTTGAAGGCTTATGCTAGGGCCATGGGTTTAGGGTTCTCCAGGCCTAAGTTTATGCAAATGAGGCTTCGGTCTGACGCTAAGCTTATTTTTATGCGTGGGCTTCGTTTAGGCTCCGCTTGGCTTACAAGCTTGATGCTTGTTAGCTTTATGCCTACGCTTATTATTAGCTTAGGTTCAGGCTTAGGCCTAGGCTTCGGTTTGGGCTAGGCGTAGGCTTAAGCTCGAACTTAGGGTTAGGCTTCGGCTTAGACTTGGGCTTAGACTTAGGCATAGGTTTGGGCGTAGGCTTGCGCTTAGGCTTACGCGTAGGCTTAGCTAGGCTTGAGCTTAGGCTTCATTCCTCGATCTTCAGATCATCGCCCTGCTCAACGCGTTCAGCCCCCAAACTTCCGCCACCCAACTGAACGACATGTATTTTGTGATGGAGCTCGCGGATTTCAACTTGTCACATGTGAGTAACAACGCGATTTTTTACAAAGCGGAATTATACTTTTTCAGGTGATCCGTGAGAAGCGACTTCCCCACCCACATCTATCCTTCCTTATCTTTCAGCTTTTATGCGCAATGAAGCATCTCCACCGGTCCGGCATTATCCATCGGGTAAGTCAGGCATTTTCGGAATTGCTATACCTAGCGTGGTGGATTGAAAACTTGTGCTTGTAGCGTTTGACTATATCGGAAAACTCCTACTGCGTTTTAAGGACCTAAAACCCGAGAATATTGTCATCAACGAGGACGTGACGCTGAAGATTCTGGACTTTGGGCTGGCACGGCGCACGCCTTTTGATGCGCAGATGCGGATGACAAATTACGTTGTCACAAGGTGGGTTGGTTTTAAGAATCGGCAACGGCCTGGCTATGGAGGCACGGCACGTAACGTGTGCGTCGCCGTATCCTCAGAAAAGTGGCGTAATCGATTAGGCGAGCCAAAGCGGATAGGAATAGGATAGGATCCATAACGATCAAATCCTATCTCTCGCCTTCCATTGCGTAATCGATTACAGCCACTTCTCGGCTGAATTTGCGTATCGTGTGACGATTTTATTGAATTCAAAGCCAAAACACCCGGCAACACTTGACTTCACTCCCTCCAGCCGGAAGTTTTTAGCTATGGATTTTTTATTTTACCTTATTGCAGGCGCAGATTAAAACTCTTCGTAGGTTTTTCGATGTTCTATCGAATGGCGTTGCAAAAATCCCGAGAAAATAAGCGAAAATACCGACAACGTTGAGACCCTTTGGCTGGGCGGGGTAAAGTAAAATTTTTGCCAAAGACCCATAGAAACTGCCTTGAAAGGGCAAAGGGCAAAGGTCAAAAAGGACCCCGATTTAGACTTATCCACATAACAATATCTCTAAAACTGTGAATTTTAGATGGTATCGAGCTCCGGAGGTGATTCTCGAGATGGGCTATAATGAGAAAGGTGTGTTTTCGATCAAACTTTGTACATTTTTTAGTTGATGTCTGGTCGATTGGTTGTATTTTTGCTGAAATCCTTACCCGGTAAATCATAAATGTGGTTCGGCAGCGGTTTGTTGATTTCAGGAAGATCCTGTTCCCCGGGACCGACCATCTCGACCAATGGCGCAGTATCGTCTCCAAAATGGGCACCCCACCCACATCATTTATCGACAAAATGACGAGGAATGTAGCGTTGTAAGTGTAAACTAGAAATTTATCCGTACATTAATGGCAATTCCGCGATTTTCAAAACCGCAAAGAGCCATACTTTGCAGTTTTGTTCGATCCCAGCCCAAGCAGACGGCCAAATCATTGGAGGAATTGATACCCGATTCGTGCCTGCCAAATGAAAGCGAGGACCCGGCCCATTACTTGACAGGTCGGTGGTTTTCGCATTCTTACAGGGACTCGGAAAGCAAAATTCGGGCTTAAGGGGATTGAACCTACTGGACAAAAAAAAACGAAAGGTTCACTGCCGAGAAGACCCAGAAACGTGATTTCGTCGAAAAAATGTAAAATATTTGAGTAAATCGAAAAGTTCTTGTGGCGAAAACGAAATTTGGAGTGCGCGGCGATGACATGTCGTAATGCGTTGTAAGGCATCCAATCTCTGGATCTGGGAGATTCTCTGATCAATTGCATCATTAAAAGATCTAGAATGGCCAAAATTCGGTGAGGATTCTAGAAATAGCTTTAGAATTTTTAAATTCAGGCGTTTTCACGTCCAAACTAAGGCAAAAGATCATGCGGCGCGGTCGCGTTGCGGTTGCATCTGAATATTTTCCAGGAATCAGCGCAGGGGGCCGTGGGCCAGGCTTCGAGGCCCCTTTAAGGCGAGAAGGAGGGGAGATCTTCAATTTTTACTTCACCTTATTTTCATTTTTGAACTCAAAATTGTTATTCATCAAAGGATTAAGCATTCAGATCCACAAGCTAATTGCGTTGCTTCAACCGCCAGAACCCAGTGTAAAATCGCTTGTTTAGCCCGCTACGCCCGGGACCTGATCAGCCGAATGCTGGCCATCGATCCGGAACAAAGAATTTCGGTGGAAGAAGCACTTCGGCATCCTTATGTTGCTGGATGGCTTAAGGTCTGTCGTCTCATTTTGCCTTTTCCACGCCCAAATGGTGTTTGCTAGCTTGCCAGCTAGAATCAACGTAAAAATTGCTTGATGCTAAATT
The DNA here is from genome assembly GCA_958295435.1 of Mesorhabditis spiculigera. Taxonomy (NCBI): domain Eukaryota; kingdom Metazoa; phylum Nematoda; class Chromadorea; order Rhabditida; family Rhabditidae; genus Mesorhabditis; species Mesorhabditis spiculigera. Next base: position 73,770 of record CATQJA010001839.1, on the reverse strand, counting down.
GTTTACATTAGCATAATTGTTACGGTTGATACGGTTAATAATTGTTACGGTCAGCTAGCAAAGACGATTTGCATAAAAAAGTTGAAAAAGAAAAAATGGAATTTCAGCAGCACGACATCAACCTGCCGATCACCACCCATCGCTACGATGATCAGATTGAGCTGGAGGAGCGGAGTATAGCCCAGTGGAAAGGTAGAAATAGTTTTTGGGGGCCCTGAAATTTGCTCCAAAACTAAAACTTGCATTTTTCAGCAATCATCTTCGACGAGTTGCAACGGTACGCTGCAACTAATGACGTTTTCGGCGGGATCACCGGGACTGCCGTGTAAATACGCGGATATTGGAACTAGAATAAATTTTCGAACAGATATGGTTTGGCAGCAAAGAAAAGCAATAGTGTGAGGGCGTGAAAGAGAGAGAGCGAGAGAGAGGGGAGAGACACACACACAGGGATACAGTAAGATAGAGCTAGATAGAGAGAGAGAGAGAGAGAGAGAGAGCGAGAGGGCAAGCGAGGGAGAGAGAGTGTCAAAGAGTTTGAGAGAGGGAGCGAGAAAAAGGAAAGAGAGCGCAAGAGAGAGCGAGCGAGAGAGAGAGCGAGAGATCGAGAGAGAGTAAACGCTACACAGTAACCAACCAGCCACGTAATACTCCTCGAAAACCCGTGATAAATCTATTCGGAAGCGCAACATAATTTCCTCGCTATTCTGTGACCTTTCCGAAGATACACCCACAGGATAATCATATGCCAGCTGTTTTTTCGCTCGACAACTACCGTACCCCCGGCTGCTCCATTTCCCTCCAGTCCCCCACCCTGCAATTATCTACGCTTTCTGTTTTCGAAGGACCAGATTCGAGTGGCACGTGCCTCTGTAGTCTCCTCGCCTTCTCCTCCAAGGCCCAATTAATTTGAAATAATTAATGAGGCGATGAATAGAAGACTCAGGGCTCGGGCTCCCCGGCTCTATTCATCGTATTGTCGCCGCATTCGAAGCTGGGAAAGTGGTCCGACGCCTTGAGACTTTTCAAGTCCCCCGGCCTTGACTTTGCGGCCTCGTGATCCTGGGGTGATCTCGCGAGCTTGGAAGGTTCAGGTAAATAGGTTGAGAGTATTCTGCAGTCTTTTCTGATCGTTCAGAGGCCAATCTATTCTATTCAGCTGGTTGTTTGGTTGCAGGTTTGAAGGAGAGGTATAAAAGTGGTTGGCTGCTTGCCAGAATTCACAGCTTGACTTTTAAAGGTACCCGCAAGGCAAGCCCTTGGGCTTCCAGGTTCTTTCGGATGATCTGGAGGGACTAAATTTTTCATATACGTCCAGAATTACCTAGTAGCGTAATAGGAAATGTTTTGATAGGGCGCTTAACAAAATTTGGCCGTCGATTAAGTGGAAAACAGTTTTTGTATTTTTAGTACCGAAATTCGTTTTAGCCAAGTCGTTTGCCGTTTAGGAATGGTAAGAAACAGTTTAGCAACAGTGCCCCTATTTATATTGGACAAATTGGCACAGTAGAAAGTTACGCCTCCCCCCAATAATGCACAAGAACCGATTTACATTGCGTAGCCGTACCGTAATCAATTACGCAATGGAAAGCTGTACGCGTTACGTAGCGTATTATATTTTTCAAGGATTTTTTGGTATCTATATTCCAAAATATCTATTTTTTTAATAGATTTTTGAAGTTTAATCATGTCGATAATTTCAGGTTGGCCGGTGTTATCATAATGTCATCGGAACTTTTTTTTTGGGTTTCTCCAGGCTGCGATTCATAGAAAATCCATAGGCCTTGCCGGCCCCTTTAATCCACAAATCTCTTCACCCCACCCTTCTGCAGCTGCACCGCCCATTTTTTGAGTCATTTTTTGCGGGTGACAATAGACCAAGGGAATGTATATGCATCTTCGACTTCCCCGAACGTAGAGGCGAAAATTGTGCCAATTTCCGCTCCGTGTCCGCCCCATTACACGCCGCCGAAGGGCATAGAAGCGCGCAAAAAGGGCTATAAATAGGCATATGAGAGGGCAGTCCATGGCAGCATAACGGCCACTAATTTCCACTTTATAATCCCCATTTATACCGTAATTTTTGGGGGTGGGGCGAGGGTGGCGTTCGGCAAGGTTATTTTTCTCAATAATACTGGGGTCTGAGGACGAAGAGGCTTCGGTTTGGAATTGGGTTTAGGCTTAGGATTAGACTTCGGCGTGCTATGGGCTTAAAATTGGGCTTAGGATTAGGTTAGGGCTTGGGCGTGGCTTAGGCTTAGGTTAGGTTTAGCTTAGACTTAGCTTAGGCTTTGTTTAGGTTTAGCTTCGCTTAGCTTAGGCTTTGCTTAGGCTTAACTGAGGCTTAGTTTACGCTTAGGCTCAGCTTAGGCTTAGTTTAGGACTAACTTAGGCTTAATTTAAGCTTTGGCTTAGCTTAGGCTTTTAATCAGGTTTGCCCCTTACAGGCTCCTTTAAAATGCACTTGCCTCTCTTTCTGACGTCACGCCTGCCTAAACCCCATGCTGTTCCAACACCACACATAAACTCTGAAGAAAGCATGACTTCCACGACTTTCCTACCCTGCTAGTTTATGTGCTGTGGAGGGAGGGCGCTGCTGTGTGAACTTTCCCTGCATGCAGCTTGTTTATATCGGGGCCACGAGGCGTGGGGGGTCCATGGAAAAGGGGGGAAATTGAATGGGCAAATTGCGAATTTGTACTCAGCTCTTTTTTAGTTATTTTTATTTATGCTAAATTGCAGACGGGAAGGTACAGCCTAAAAATCATCGATCATTCATTTGGCAAAACATTCTAGCGCCGTGAAATTATTGAGGGGCGCTTTTGCATTAGCCCGACAGGACACCGAACTTTTGCTCCACCCCCTTCCCCCGGTAACGCGAAAGAACCGACGGGGCTTCCAAAATCCCGATAGCCATAATCCCGACAGCGAAAAAATACCGACAGCCAAAATTCCGACAGCCGTAATTCCGACAACCAGACCCCGATTTTAAAACCATTTATGGGTAAAATGGTCGAAAATATCACATTTTGGCTGTCGGGGTTTTTGGCTGGAATTCACAACAGACAATATCCATAACCGTAACCTCTAAGCCAGTCCCGTCCCCACCCCCGTTTTGCGGTTTTCCATTTGTCGGGGGGATAATCCATGTGTCCTTTCCCTTTCCCATCCCTCCTTGTTGACAGGTATTGATGAGATGGACAAGCACAAAACCCCCAGGGCTCACCACAAAAAAAACCGGAGAACCGTGTGCATCTCCGGCTAAAGAGGGTCGAATTACCCGGGGGGAAGAGCGGCGGGACTGGGTGAAAAGCCGTGTGGCTTCTGTCGCGCCATCCTTCCGCCCTACACGTCTTTCCTGTGTACACCCTGTTTTGTGACCGTTTGGAAAGTGGTCTCTTCAAAAGCGTTGGCTTAGCATCGTTCGAGTCTCGGCATATTTTTTGAGTCCGCGTCGGTTACAGGATTTTTTGAGACTTTATCTTCAGCAAAATTAGAATATGCGCTTACGGGTCCATTTAAGGGGACCGGAATGGGGCGATCGTTCCTGTAGATCTGTATCCAACTCCCTAGTTACTCACTCTCGTTCTCTCTCGTTTTCTCCCCCCCCTCCTTCTCTCTCTCTCTCTCTCTCTCTCTCTCTCTCTCTCTCTCTCTCTCTCTCTCTCTCTCTCTCTTTCTCTCTCTCTTTCTCTCTCAGTCTCTCTCTTTCTCTCTGTTGCCCTCTCTCTATCTCTCTCTCTCAGTCTCTAGTCTCTCTATCTCTTTCAAGCTCTCTCTCTATCTCCCTCTCTATCTCCCTCTCTCTCTCAGTCTCTCTCAGTCATTCTCTCTCTATCTCTCTGTCTTTCTCTCTCTCTCTCTCTCTCTCTCTCTCTCTCTCTCTACTTCCTCTCCCCCAGATCAAATTCTCGAGGTGCTAAACCCAGAGCCCCTCGTCATGCGTTCTCCTAAAGTTACCTGCCAAATTTTTCCATGCCCTTCCCACTGCTTCCTATTTTGCAAACCGTCTTCTCTAGGTCTCAAAGATTTTTCGCTGTTTCCCTGATCCGCAGAACTCTACAGCACTCCATGCCTATACCTCCTTTAATTTTAATATTCCTACCCTCGATTCCCCCAATTTTGTTCAGCTGATGGTAAATAGTCAGCCTCTTTTTCCAGCTGCCCCAGTCCCAGCCGATGGCCTAAACAAAAACGAGCGCGAGTAGTTGAATACTGGTGGCCGTAGTAGGTGGGGGTGGAAGAACGAAGCCGGGGGCATTTTGGGGGCTATTTGTTTTCCTTCTACCTTTCCGCCCCCCAAAAAAAACACAAAATAGAGGACAGCAAGCAAAATACTCGCGTATTACTGCACCGCCGACAAATTGTGCGTGAGAATCGGCGGGGGCTTTTCCTTTTTGGCGCTGCGTGTGTATTTTGAGGGGAATTGGGCGATTTTGAAGGAAAGACAGACGGACGGACACGTAGACAGGAAAGCCGGGGAATTTTTAGACGTGTAGGGAGATAATGTGGAAAAACACAAAATATGCAGTAGTCTGGAGTGAGCTCAGGCCTAAAGCGTAAACATAATTCCACCGGTAAGCTGATTGAATACCTAAGCTTAGGTCAAGCGTAAGCCCTTAACGTACGGTAGCGTACTAATCCTAAGCTAGCCTAAGTCTAATCCGGGGTTTACATCTAGGCTAAGCCCAATCCAATTATAAGCCAAGTCTACGCCTAAGCTAAGCCTAAGCCAAGAAAACGCCAAGCGTACACCTAAGACTAACCAAGCATACGCCAGGCGTACGCATAAAGCTAAGCCTAAGCCTACGCCTAAGTGAAGCGTAAGCCAAGAAAACGCCAAGCGTACACCTAAGCCTAAGCCAAGCCTAATCTAAGCCTAATCTCCGAAGCTAAGCCTAAGCCTAAGCCTAAGCAAAGCCTAGCTAAGCCTAAGCTAAACATACGCCAAGCGTACGCCTAAGTCCAAGCCTAAGCCTAAGACAAGTATAAATCAAGCCGACTATGAAATTTTCAAGGTTCCTCTGCCTTGTTTAATTGTTTAACGGGATGCCCTTTCAAACCCAAATCCCCCTTGTTTTGCCGAATGGTTTGGATCAAAAATCGGCCATTAAATCCCCCCAGCCCCTAAATCACGACCACCCCCGTCGGATGGGCAGTGCTGTCGGGACAGTTGGCCTGATGGCACCAAAAAACGTGTGTATCGCCCCTCCGGGGGGTAGAACACGTTGCATGGACAACGCCACAGCACAGATGACGCGCCTTTTTAATTGGTGGCGATCGGGGTGAGGGTGGGCCCTTAGACATCAAGGGCCCCCGAGGTGTGTTGATTGTTATTGGGTGGATATACCTGGAGGGGCTGATCTTACCGGCACGTATTGTTTTCCCCCGGCAGCGCGCTATCATGATTGTTTTTATCGCTAAATAGCTACCGTATCCAGTCAGCAAAAACTGGCGGTTCTTGTTCGTTAGCGGAGGGGGTTACTTTCAAAATATACAAATTCATACTGTCGAAAATGAAAATGCCGAAATTCATGATGTCGGTAGGTAATCGGTAGCCCTAGTTCCCAGCTACTATCCCCTGGCGGGGATTGCAAAAAATCAATATGAAAATTTATACAATTAAAATAGTGTTTGGGCGGTTATTCGGATTTTGCTTGTTTTTGCCATAACTATTTCATTTTACATTATTTAGGGTTGTAATTCAAATTCTTAGTGCATTTTTTGACGCTCTTTCGAATGGCGTTGAAGAAATTTTGTAACAATGTCGAAAATGTCGAAAACTAGCTTTGCACCACTTGTTTCCATCAGGAAATCGCATTTAAATCTTGAAAACTTTGGGAACCTCGGGCTGGGGGTGGGGGGGGGGTAAAGTAAGTCGTAGCCAAATTTTTCATGCATTGAAATTTCGGCATTCCGAAGTTTCGACGTTTGATAGCAAATCTGCACATTCCGCTGTCTCATCCCCATTCATCAGCCTATTGCCCCCCCCGCTACCGAACCAGAACCAAATAGGGCTTTTAGCGCTGTACCGGGACGAAACTGGACGAAACCTTGGTCTAGGTCTGGTATTCGAGAGTTTTTTGCCAATGCCTCGATGTCGAAAATCGCAGAAAAAAGCTTTTTCCATTTTTTTCTGACCCTCCCCGACTACATGACTTTTGCTGCATGTTCATATGATTGATTACAACCTCCCTGCCCAGATTATCACAGCTCTTGCTCACTTTTTTGACCTTTGATCGCTGTTTCCGGTGTTTTGCTCCCCGCAGAACAAACGGCTTTCCTAGCGGCTGTTACCCCGGGCAGGGTGGTAAGCCCGAGAGATCGGAGTCTTTGACGGATTGACTGGATATTTTAGGATCAAGCGGGTGATTGTGGCCACATCCGGTACAATTGGCATCACACCTCTTGGCCAACACCTTTTTGGAAATATTTTTGGTCCAAAAATAGCATTTTTTCCAACTAGGAAACGGTTAGAGTGCAGCTTACCCCCGCCGGCACCCAACTTTTATATATCGGCTCCCTGTTCATCTACAGGTGTGTAAAATATACCAACCAAAATGTTCGTCTTGCTCTGGCGAGTATTTTGGTACACTTCACACCTGTAGATGAACAGGGAGCCGAGATACGGTAGGTGGGTGTCCGCTGGGGGGTAAACTGCACTTATTGTTAAGCCTAGGAAACCTCCTACGGGGTACCTGGTCATAAAAAAACTTCCTGTTTGGATTTCAAATTCTCGAAATGGGGAAAAGTTTCGAGAGGAGTTGGGGGATTTGGGATGATACATGATTAATTAAGTGGGCGGGATGGAAGTGCTAAAGGGTATGTGGGCGTCTTTTTGCACAAGTCTTAGGTTTAGAGCGCGCTTAGGCTTGTGATTCAGCTCAGGCCTAAGCTTAAGCTAGGGTCAGGCATAGACGTAGACTCATGCTCAGTCTCAGGCTCTGTGATAGTTTTGGGGCTTAGGCTTACGCATCGTCTTGGGCTTAGGCATAGGCATCGGCTTACAAGGGAAGTGCACGACCGGCCCACGAGAAATCGACACGCGACAGAGTGGATCTGATAGAATCGGACACGGGGATTCCGAATCTGTAATCAGAATTTGCTAAATAAAACGGAGAAAAAAGTTATGAAGCTTCAAAGTTGGCCAAATCGCCAAAAACGGTACCTTTAAGGGCCCGTAAAAACCGGGGGAACGGAATTGAGGAGAAAAGAGTTAGTGCATCTTGTTCAGCAGAAAAAGCGCTTTCGAATGAGCTGTAATACGTAGCATTTGCAAACAATTCACTGAAAAAAAGTTTTTTTGGATTCACGGGCAAGGGTATGGCCTGTCAAGTTCATAGAAGAGATTTTCGCGAAATCATCGTAAACTTGAAGTAAGATAGCTCATTCGAAAGCGCTTTTTCTGCTGAACAAGATGCACTAATGGGTTGTGGCAAATTTCCATTCCCTGGGCCTTTACAAGCCCATAAAAGTCCGATTTTGGGCGATTTGACCAACTTTGAAGCTTCATAACTTTTTTCTCAGTTTTATTTAGCAAATTCTGATTACAGATTCGGAATCCCCGTGTCCGATTCTATCAGATCCACTATGTCTCGTGTCGATTTCTCGTGGGCCGGTCGTGCACTTCCCTTGTTAGGCGAAGACTTATGATTAACTTAGGCTTAGGCTTGTTCATAGGCTTAAGCCTAGACTTAAGCCTAGAGTTAGGCTAAGCCAAGGTCAATGAGTACGCTCAGGTTCAAGCTCAGGCTCAGGCTTAGTGATATCGGTAGGCTTAAGGTTAGTCATAAACAGATGCTTGGGCTTTCCGGAGCCTGTATTCACCCTATCGAGTCGCGATCAAAACTGGCCGAAAACCTCGATTGCACTCTCACCCCCTTCCATACCTCAAAAGATCCCACATTCCCCCGGAAGGATGATAAATTCCGGAATCCTTGATGACCATAGCCCCCCGGGGTCCACCACTGGAATGGAGGGTGGATTTTCTGAATATGAGGGTTGGCCGGTGTGAAAGTGGCCGCCGCCCCTCCCTCATCTGGGGCCATTTCGGAAATCCGCCTATCGGCACCGTAAGTATGTGGCGTGGCGGCGGAAAACAAGCAGCTGTCGTTTGTTGGGGTGGGTGGGTGGGGGGTGGATGGATTGGGTGTTGGGGATACGCTCACTCACTCACTCACCCACTCACGTGTCTTCTCGTAGTATCGCGTATCCAGCTCCTGCAGCTTCCTTCCTCTTCTCACGATTTAGTACTGTGGTTTTTGAGCTAAGTTTGGCTTCTTTCAATGATTTCTGAAGCGATCCTTGGGATTTTGGCCTTTTTTGCTCTAGAATTTCGCGGCGTAACATCCAAACTGTGTGCTAATGCAGTTAGGGGGGGCGGGGGCGGTCCGAAATGAGTAGTAAGAGGCTACGAGGCGCTCCGCTTAAGCTACTTGGTTTTAAATCTAAGCCCAAGCTAAGCTTATCTTCAGCTTCAAATTGCCTTACGAGGTCAAAATAGCTTAGAGCTAAGCTTAGCTTGGCTCAAGCTAGGCTCAGTCTTCGTTTGTATGAAGCTAAGCCTAGGCGTAGGCTTAGCTTAGCTTTTCCATAGGCTTCTAGTTAAAAAAGGCATTTGGAGCGTCTTGTAGTCAAAATACGGATTGCCCTCCCCCCTCCCCTAGGACACTCGGTCTATTTCCGATCTTTGACATTGAAACCCAGTGGGCGGGGGATCAAATTCGTCAGATTCCCCGGCCGGAGCTGTTCTTGCGGAATCACGCCCGAATTGGCACCGAGTCGCCACGCCAGGAGGTGTGTGTGTTTTCATGTTTTGGGGTGGGTAGACGACGAATATGATCCACAACCACACCGTGTCTATTCTAAGAACCGGACACTTTTGAATTCTCCCCGAGGGGCCCCCAGTCTAATTGGGACATCCTCAAAAGGGCCCTCCTTGTTTTGGACCGGACGGCCGGATTCGATGTATTTACGTTTAATTCTTGTTTGGGTGAGGATCCGTGGCTAGCGAGGAGACCTTTTTGGTGTCGTCGGCGTTAAAGTTGTGACCTAGCCTATCTTATGCAGAAATTTACGCTGATTCCTCATATGTTTGGTAACTTGTACGAAATCGGGATTTTCGAAAAGTTATGGACGACCTAAGACCGGAAAGTGCCCAAAATGAGCCACTTCCTATGGGTTTCCGAACCTAAATCCTTCAGGACTTTCGAAAAGTCGCAAGTCAGCAAATTTGGTAGCAATATTGAGGATCAGCGCAGAGTTTTGCACAAAATTGCCTTGGTCGCAACTTTGAAAGCGCAACGACACTCGAAAGCGTCTCCTCTAGGGCCTTAGGTACGGTAGGTAAGGTAGGCTCGGTAAGGCGAGGGCTCACTAGCATTCTGGATAAGCGACGCAAGGCGAACACCGGTCCTTTCATTTCTTCACGCTTACGACAGTTTAAAGGTAGCTAAGCAGCGCATCAGTGCGTATTCCGTCGCGGTACAACCTGAACTGATGACCGTCCGGAAAGCCGGACCGTCCTTTTAATGGAAAACAACGATTCGAGTCAACAACATAGCGTAAGAGCTACGTGACGCGTCGCGTCGTGCTCAAAACTGTACAGAACTTTTAAATAATATCCGAGACTCAGGTCTTTCTCCTTTTCCCCGGAAAAATTAGGCCACCAGGACGTTGGGTTCATTTTTTTGGAACCGAAGAACATGGCACTTTTTCTTCGCCATGTTTTACGGGCCATCTCTTGAGAGCCTTGGCTGTTAGGGCCCTGACGTTGAGGCCAAAGTGTCGTCAGTTGAATATGATGGATCCGGGTTAGAGCAGGGGGGGGGGGATAGGTGGCGGATCCGCCTGTTCCGCTGTTCACTCGATCGGGGCTTCTCCTTCCCTCTCCCTGGTGGTCTCAAGCAATCAGCCCATCTAGAACACTTGCCCTAACACACCTTCAAACATCTTCAAACGACGGCGGGTGTTCCGGTTCTCACCTTTGTGTTTTTGTTAAATGACAACTTCCGCGATCGAACAGGGGGTGGGGTAGGAGTTGAAGGTATACAGGGTGTCCCAAACCCCCCGCCCTGCCTAGCGGTCCGCAGTCGTGTCCGATTTTAACGATTTGACTATCAATCGAAAGCTCATGAAAAGGGCGAGAAAACAAGCGGGGGGTTTCGTTCTTCTAAGATTTAATTTTATTCCATCGATATTTAAGGTTTTTCTAGAAAACCGGTACTTTTCCACAGCAATTTCGCAATTAGCATGCGGATCTTGCATAAATCAGCAGTTTTCATGGTTTTTGGACCTAAATTTAGCGAATAAAAATACATAATAAAGAAAATGAACCCTCGTTGTTTTCGCGCCTTTTCGAGAGCTTTCGATAGATAGCTAAATCGTAAAAAACAGACACGACTGCGAGCCGCTAGGTAGGGGGTTTTTTGCACCTTATATTCCCCGATTATTATACAAAATTCGTGTCCACCCTTTTCTCTGCCTATTATTTTCTTAATATGACTTTATATAGCTATTATAACCCGTCACTTTCTAGAAAATGGGCTCATCAATGACAAAGGAACCCCATTTCTACGACTATTCATCACCGCGAAACCGCCGGAAAAGGAACAGTGGTGGGCCTTAAAAAGGTTTTTTGTGTGCATTACCCCCTAGGATACCTAGAGCATATTGTAATACCATCTTTTAGACCCGAGCTCCAATCACTACTCGAAGGAATACGCTCAATACTGGCAGGCCGAGCAGAAGGCGAAGGCCGAGAAGAATGGGCGCAACTGGACGGTGGACAAGAGTCAGTATCCTTTGTGTAAGTAGGGCGCCCCTAGATAGGCAGCGGAAATTATTAGCTTTAGCTTCACTAACCCAGTACGCCACGCTACGTTGCGCGACAACAGTACATCAAAGGACTTCTAACAGATTCATAGGAATTAACAAGTTCGCGCAGTTTACCAGCGCTTAACCGATCCCATCTATTGTATCACGGCTCCCTTTTTTAAAGGTTTTAAAGTATATCAAAATACTCGTCAGGCCAAGGGGAATATTTTGGTATACTTTACACAACTTTAGGCCAACGGGGGGGGGCGAGATACAAAGATTGCGGGCCGGCTGGGGTGAAGGGAAAACTGCCTTCTTACCCATTTATAGTAGTTTCTAATTTTTTGTATGTTCTTTTATACCCTCAATTTACTCTGCTGTCCATTACACTACAAACTACAAGCTCCCGGAAATAACCATCAATTTCCAGATGACCAATCCAATCGGTACCACCTCGCCCAGCGCAACTCCAACTCGTCCCAGTACGGCGCCTCGTTTTCGCCGAAAGAAAAATACGCGAACAACTTCTCGGTGACGCCGAGCACTTGCGGCCAAAAGAAGTGACATATCGATTGAATGGAGAGATGGTTGTGGTCTTGAAAGTATTAGCACGCTATTTGAAACTTTAATCTACCCCGCGCCTCCGCTCCTCTTGTCTTTGGCTCCCTGTTGGCTATATTGTTGTAAAGTATGTCAAAGAGTTCGTCTTCTTCTGGCGAGTATTTTGCTATATTTTACCACCCGGTAGACAAACGTAGAGCCGAGATACAAAAGTTGGGGACCGACCCCGGGGAAGTAAACTGTACTCTTAATCTATAAAACACCAAAAAATATCCATTTTAAAATGTCTGTTTCCTAATTATAACCTATTAAATATCTATCCATTAATGCCTATTGCGTTTTATTTTCAATCCACCGAAAAGCCCGGAAACTACCCTTTCGCTCCCCCTCTTTTTCCATTGCTCGTTCACTTTGGCCAACCCGAGACACCCCCTCGTTGTCTGCGCCTCACTCCCCTCCCCCCACTCTCCCACACCGCATATCCCCTCTCCCCCACCTCTCATAGGGCCACCGCCCGCTCCCTACCCCAGCGCCTCGATAGCTCAGTTGGGAGAGCGTTAGACTGAAGATCTAAAGGTCACCGGTTCGATCCCGGTTCGGGGCATTTTTGCCGTTTTCCTTTTGCTTTTTCCTCCTGTCCGACAAATCCGGCATTCTGTGATCTCCCCGCCCTCTTTTTTGGGCCTCTTCGACTGTTTAGATGCCCTGTCTTTCCTCAAGCCTCCATGCAGAAGCTTTTACCGCGCCCCCATCGATTCGACTCATTTCCCGCTTAATTTCTGTCATTTATTCGTGTATGCGATAAATTGATTTGTGTATTTCCGGTGAGAGCTGCAACTACCAGGGATCGATTCTGGCCTCGGGGCTCTCGTCGAGGCCGTGGAACTTGGATTTTCGTGTCGTCGCTTCGGCGGATTCGTCTATTTTGACGGTTTCCTCGATCGTACATTGATCGCAGGATACCTGGAATATTTTTGCTGATGAATACTTCCGTGGAGTGGCCCAGAATACGTGGATTAAAAGACTATTTCAACATGAAAAAAATCTTACAACTTCCTTGTTTCGACGTCGTCGATGTTGATTTGAGCGTTCCTCATTGTAAGGTTTAAACTCCAGGTTAATCTTTCCCAAGTCAAACACCTAAAAACGAAATGATATGATTAGGAATTGAGTACCTTTTGCGCTTTAGACCCGGCAGTTACATAATGCTCGGGGACGCGAAAGTGGAAACGACGAAGGCCCAGCTGCAAAGTGTTGAAAGTATTGTGGAAACTTGGTTTTGTGACCTTCTTGCCGTCGTTGCAGTCATGGTAGACGACAATATCTGGGTGGAAAACGTGATCAAGGGTTGCGGTCAGCTCGAAAGTGCCTTCTTTCGTCGCGAACGTCTCGGCAAGGGTTGGCTGATTTTTGCCTTAAATTTGGATAGTTTGATCTAGCGTTGTGAGACCGGAAACCTATTTTTGATGTATTCTATTCCAGTAAATGTTTAATTTTTACTCGATCACTCGTCTAAACCTAAACCTAAACCTAAGCATACCTTTGCCGCTCTGAAACAACCGAACCATGACACCAAAAGCCGGCACTTCTCCGCATTGCAGCAGCCCCTTGACGGCAACAGTATGACTGGACACCCCCAACAAGTTAGCACGCACAATACATAGGAAATAACAGTAAAAGATGAATTCCAAGCCCCAGCGCCCCATTGAAATTGCGCCGAAAATGAGGGTTGCCCGGATCGGAAGCGGTCAATAGTTTTATCAGTCTTGTCTGCGTTCCGGCTGATGCTGCTGGGGCGGCCAGCGAAAATAAACAATACGCCTCGAGTATCCCTATCGTGTTTAACGTTTTAAGGTATGGACAAGGAACTCGGCAAGTTTGAAATGGGGCTAGCAAACGGGCAAAATCTAGGGAGCCAATGTCGCTTGGCGCGTAGCGTAGCTCTCTGTAGCGTAGTTTTGTCCGATGCATGGTCAATCAAACAGGCCAAAAACGGAAATTTGCCGTGAGGGGCAAAAGAGTCGATAGGAACTGGGCGTAGCGGACGCCAAAATGTTTAAGCTCTTATAACTTTTTCAAATCGGCTTAATATTGAAAATCCAATAGAGTAGAATTTTACGGTTCGAATGATACCAAATACAGCAAGTTAGCCCTCCGAAACACCACTTTTCACAAATTCGCCAACCAAAACCGCCCTCGCTTTGATAATTTCTGGACTCGGTTTTCTTAGTGCTTGGTATCATTCGCATCACCATGCTCCATTCTACAAATTGGAACACGCTTTTTTCATTTTCGCTCTAGTTTTAAAGTTATAAGGCCTAGAAGTTTGAGCCCCATATATTTTTGAGTCGATAGGAGCGCCGCGTTGCTTAGTGCCTTATTGCCGCTAATTTTAAGTGTGCGATGGTACCTAATTTTGATACCTTCCGAAAATGGAATTTTGAGTAGCTTCAAAGTAGTAAATTCAGATAATCCACACAGCGTTAACCTTATGATTATGTTTATGTAAGGGTAAGAAGTTTGAAGGATTCTAAGGTGGAGCCCAATGCGTAGAATTGCGTAGAAATCAAGGCCACATCCACGAATTTCGATGACGTTATTTTTCGAGATATGGCCATCCTTAAAAGACCAATTCCTAGATGCCAACCGAAGAAATTGATCTGAGTGAAAGCGGCTTATCAGCGAGGGAAAAAGATTGGGTCAGTGCAACCGGAATATCTAGCGGCCATTCTGCCACCGCATCGGCCACCCACCGCCCATTGCGAGTGCAACTATTATTATTTGGTTTGGCAGGAGCTATGACTTAATTTAAGCCCGGGAGGCAGACCGTGGCAGCGTCTGTTTTGACGGCTGTCTTTAAATTTTACACATAAAATAAATACCTGGCTGAACTCCAGATAGCCCCCCAGCCGGCCCCCGTCTACCGTACCTTGGCTCCCTCTTCATCTACAGGTGTGTAAAGTATACCAAAATACTCGCCAGACCAAGAAGAACATTTTGGTATACTCTACACACCTGTAGATGAACAGGCGGCCGAGATACAAAAGTTGGGGGCCGGCTAGGGGGGTTATCTGGAGTCTTACCAAATACCTAACCCTGCTAGATTTTAAATCAGTCTCTCTTCATTTTTTCATCATCATTTTTTAAATGAGCTATTAGTGAGAATCCTTTTCAGAAAACTTATCTAACAAAAATGCTGGATAAAACGACAATATCCATCTCGGAATCTTCGGGAAACGGCCCTTCGGAAGGCCAGCTTCTCTTCGGTGTCAACGATGTTCCAAAGCCGTTCTACGCCTTATTTCTTGCTTTTCAAGCAAGTTTGCCCAACCTTGCCATGAATTGCGTGATTTTTAGCAGGCGATGGTCGCCCTTTCGGCATATCTAATTTTTCCATTTCTGGTTGCTGATGCAGTCTGTGCTGGGAATGCGACGGCAAGACTACGGTAGGAGCGTAGGCTTAAATAAAATCGCCACCTTGTTTCTAGTGTTGACCTGATCTCAGCTACTTTCATTTCGGGCGGCGTAGCCACCTTTATACAAAGCACCTTCGGTTTGCGGTAGATTACCCGGAAATTAGGGGCAACAATGAACTTTTCAGACTTGCCATCCTACACGGCGCTTCACTGGCTTTCCTTGCTCCAATACAGACATATCAGTAAGTTTGAGATGGCCGGATTTAATTTTTCGACCTTGTAGAGTCTCGCTTGGCGAGTGTACAGCTGGGGATGATACCTATGTACCCGAGGAGGAATGGCATATTAAATTAGCGACGGTAGGAACATGTAACGAAACTTAAATCAGAGGCGGTTTCCCTTGGCCTGGTAGGCTACAACGTGTGTGCACGTGTCTAATAGCAAAATTTCTCGCCGTCAGTTGAGGTACAACTAGCGCGCGCCGAAGTACGTTATCAGGAAATGAGTGTAGCCCGGTGATGGGGAATGGTCTTTGGCTGACAAAAGACTCGAATGGAATTGATGCATAAATTGCAGCTTTCCGGGAGTCTAATGACAGCCTGCTGTCTGTTCGTCCTTATCGGAGCCACAGGAGCTGTCGGATGGTTTGCCAGGCATGTCGGACCGATTACGATAGGTTTGTAGAAGCGAGGGGGGGGGGATTTTACGCGGGGGGGACGGACTGTTGGGGCCGAGCTAACTATTGTTTTGCGTTTCTTTTTGCTAAAAACAAAACTCTTAGTATATTTTTTGATGCTTTGTCGAATGGCACTAAAGAAATTTTGTAAAAATGTCGAAAATGTCGAAAACTTGATTTCCTTCTATGTCCTCCATGGAAACAACGTTTAATACTTGTTTTTGTTATAACTATTTTATTTTACATTATTTTGAGCTAAAATTAAAACTCCTAGTATATTTTTGGAGGCTCTATCGAATGGCATCTTTAAAATGACAAAAAAATAGCGCGAAGGTTGAAAAACAGCCGCTGAACCCGATTTTCAAAGTTTATTTTTGTATTTGCCATAACTTTTTTATATTACACTAATTTGAGCTAAAACAAAAAATCTTAGTATATTTTTCGATGCTCTATCGAATGCCGTTGCAAAAATTCCGAAAAAATAACGAAAACATCGAAAAAAGCCTGCCTGTCCCGTCCCCCCCGCATAAAATTGTCCCCCCCCCCCCGCATAACCGACATATACCTGAATTTGAATTTAGCAATCTATTACAGTACCCCTCCTCACCCTGATTGCCATCTCTACAGTACCGACAATCGAGCAAAAACTCAGTTCACATTATATGGCCATAGTGTAGGGGCAGGAAAAGAATATATCGAATTTTCAGAGAGCTGGTCTTGTTGATCATCTTTGTCGTGTTCCTCGAGGACTTTCAGGTCCCGATCCCGTATTTTTCCTGGGAGAAGCGAAAGATAGCGATAGCCAGAGCACCTGTATTTGGACAATTTCCGGTTGGGTTTTCCTTGGCCAATATGTTTACCGGATCATAAGCAGGTCCCATAGGGTAGCTATGACTTTTCTGTCCCTTACAGTACTTGATATCTCTTGGAATCGCCTGGCTGATTTGCTATATCCTTTCCTCAGCTGCCATCATCAGTGATGACTCGCCGGCTTCGACGAAAAGGTAAAAACAAATTTTTTGGAATTGTTATCTACAGGGTGTCCCAAAAAAACGAACCATCTGGCATTTTGCCGTGTTACATCCAATCGGTCCCATATTTGGACCAGAGGTGTTTCAGATCCTAAATAACAACAATCCTGACTTACAGCCCCATAGCTACAGTAGTTTTAAAGTTATAACGAAAATACTGTTTTTCCCAGAATTCTGAACAGTTTTATCGGCTTCTTTTTGGACTTTGCATCGATTTGCATCGACTTGCGGCTGCGAATCCCTAATTTTGCTTAAGATCTTGGGTAATTTTGCGTTATAAAAATCGCTTAAATCGAAGCGTATTTGATTAATTTTGATCTGGAAAAAATTTCTTAAGGTAAAGAAGCCCTACTGGATCATTTTCACTTCATGTTTAGGGGGTCTAATTCCACGAAAACCCTATGAAAAATGAAAAATAATGTTTGTTTTTGCTATAACTCGAGAACCACTATAGCCACAGGACTGTAAGTCAGGATTGTTGTTATTTAAGGTATGATACACCTCTGGTCCAAATTTGGGGCCGATCGGATGGAAGACGGCGAAATGCCAGATGGTTCGTTTTTTTTGGGACACCCTGTATATGTTCGATTGTATTTTGCAGAAACGAAACCCACGGACTGATTGCCAACGCGCCATGGGTCAAGGTGCCGTACCCAGGTATCAGGTTGGGCAGAGTAGCGGAACGGAAAGCATGGCTGACCTTCGAATCCATTTTTTTAAGGAGAGTACGGTGGATTCCGCGTGAATACAGCTGTGTGCCTGGGGTTTGTGGCCGCGGTATTGTCATCAGTCATCGAGAATGTTGGAGCGTATAAAATGGGTGCTCGGGTATCTCATCAAGGAAATCCACCAGTCGACAATGTCAATCGAGCCGTCATGGTTGAGGGTAATCTTGAGGTAGAAACCCAGTTAGGCCATTTTAGGGTTGGGCAGTATGCTGGCTGCTTCACTAGGTGTCTCCACTGGAGTCACTACATATTCTGAAAATATAGCTCTCCTCCATATTACAAAGGTATTAAAGATAATTCCCTCCTAATCCAATATAGGTGGCATCTCGTGTCACAGTCCAATTGGCTGGTGTGTTGTCAGTGGCGCTAGGGCTTTTTACGAAGGTAAGAGAGAGCATTATTTTAGGAAACAATTATAGACTTTTCATACTTTTTTAGTCGGCAGCAATACTTGCCTGCATTCCGGATCCGTTGATCGGCTCGATTTTATGTCTAGGGATGAGTATGATAGCTGGGGTAGCCCTGTCAAATCTAAAGGTAAGTTCTTTAAAAGAGTTTGCGCCGTTTAATCATTGATTAATGGGCCAAACCGTGTGTTCTTGCTACGCGCAGAATTTCAGGTAGTCAACCTCTCGCAAACTCGTAATCTGGCCATTATGGGGTTGGCCTTGTTGCTCGGGCTGGTCATCCCCTCTCACTTCACCAAGAGCCCAATCAAGACTGGTTTGTTCCGTGTAGCCATTTTTTCAGCCATTCTCCGCCATTCGTAATTAATCGCCAAATTTCTTAGGGTTCGTTGTGTTTTGTAGGCAACGATACCTGGGATGAGGTGCTGAACATGTTGCTGACAATCCAGATGCTGATCGGTGGACTATTTGCTTTTTTGATGGACATCATGGTGCCAGGTTGGTATGATATCTCTTGCTCTTATTTTTTCTGTCTCTCTCACCCGCTCTCTTCTCGTCTGTCTCTCCCTGTGCCTCATGAGGCTTTCACTGAAAAATTTATGCCCGAGCCAAAGCCGTTTAAAGGTGCTAGCCGGAAAGATCGTGGGCTAGCCGATGATGACGATCAGGAAGGAGCGGAATTCCCCCTTGATGGATTTGCACTACCCAATTGGGTGGATAGGTAGGTTTCCCCTAACTCTCAATCTTCTTTTCAGGGGCCTAGACAAACTTCCGATTCTCCGACGACTACCTTTCTTACCCTCAAAAAGTCATCGAAACACGGCCAAAGAAGCTGCATATTCGTTTGATATGGATACGGTGCTGAAGTGTTAATAAAATGTACATATCTCATTTTAATAACATTTATTGCACACAAAAAACATAGCTAAAAACTAGAGACCAATATACAGAGAGTCCCAAAAAACCCCTCCTCGGCATTTGGCCGTCTTGCATCCGAACGGGACCAAATTTTTACCAGCGATGGGTAACCATAAAAACTATATGCAAGCCGAGTTTTCTAAGGAAAATTTTGTAAAACCTAAAAGTTATAGGGCTAATAAGGTTTGTTTTGCTTTCACTGGGATTTTGATGGATTTGGACCTCGAAATGTTTAGCAAAAACGAACTACTTTACTTACTTAACTTTTTACTACCCGGAAAAATTTTTTCATTTACGAAAATTACTTCTAAATTTTTAATTATGTTTTAATATCAAAGGTGACGGAAACCGAGACCAAAATGACCATTTTTGGGAAAATTATTCAAGATCGGCATGTTAGTTGCGAAAACATAGCCAAAGATCAGTGTACCGGCGTTGTCCAAAAATCAGTTTTTTAGCGATAACTTTTTCATTTGACAATATTTTCTTTAGAAAATCCGGCTGCACATAGGCTTTATAATTCCCAATCGCTGATAAAAATTTGGTCCCGATCGGATGGAAGACTGCCAAGTCGAGGGGGACGGTGAGGGGTTTTGGGACTCCCTGTATTGTTCAGTTTCGTCGGAATTCTGTTGGTTGGAATGTCGGGGAATCAGGGTACATGACATTTCCCAGACGGCCATTAAACGCGAAGCACCAAATAGCCCTTGACAGCGCGACAAGCAAAATATTCCCCCCAAAAAAAACCACTTCCTACTTGCGGGCGGAAACTGCCGGCGGTGGCCATGTAATCGGCTTATCAGCCACTCAAAAATGGGCGCAGAGATCGGGTGTGTAGTGCAACGAATATCTTTCAGGTCGTTCCACCCACCAGCCCTAGGGCAGCTCGGCTTTTCGGCTTTTCGGGAGCTATGACTCAATTTTAGAGTCGGGCATTACCGATAGCGATTATGTTATACAAAGAGGACAACGTTTTGATCGGCCCGGTGCTCTCTCTCTGTGTCTCTCTCTGTGTCTCTCTCTCTGTCTCTCTCTCTTCTCTCTCTATCGCTCCTATTTACTGAATTTGGCGATGGGACCATGAGTAGACGGGTCGCGGCTGAGTCAGGGTTTGGCGTTCTACGAATGCTAATCTTTAAACGGTTTGGAGGTATTTATAGGTGTACGAGATGCGCCTTCGTCAATTTAATGCTTACACATGAGCTTTTTAGCGAAGCTTCCCATATTGTTAATTTTTCACACGCTTTAATATGCCATTCATCTCACCGGATGTTGTCAAACATCCTGATATTCCGCAGTGTATTGTAGTGACCTGTAAAATGAAATGGAGCGCTTATAGCTTAAAGAGGGAACGGAGTGCTAAATCAAAGCTCTTGGGAAGGGCATTTGATGTCAGGCAAATGACGAGACGAGAGCCCTCACTCTCACGATTTTTTGCGCGCGACTGTTTTACCTGATTTTTTTGTGAATACACTATAATTCGCAGATCCTGAACGGATTTATAAGCTCGTCACTCCATTTTAATTTTGGTGTTTTAATCATTGAATTTGTCGCAGAAAGAGCCGAGAACGTGCTTTGGAGGTGACGACGGCAAATTTCAAATTTTAGGGACTTCCCGCGCTCTGGGTACAGAAGCCGTCGACGTAAAGCGCTCCGCTCTTCGCTTGCCGCTTTCACTCGATTTTTCCCACTTCTTTGCCCCTTTAATAATTCTTTAGTCTAGTCTCTTGACCTCTAGTCTGTTCTGAACATTGATCGATATCCTTAAACTGGTCGCACCATTTTTATGTGGTGTTCATTCTGTTTGACGATCTAACTTTCGTTCCCGTTTTCGCCACCCGATTTCCATCCCCGATCATTTTCACGTGGGTTGTCGAACCGGGGCAACCGATAATCCTTCTCGTCCTCCTCCTCCTCCTCCTCCCCCCTCAACCCATATAATCGCACCCTGGGAACACAAACAAACCCGACACGAACCGGGGTTTTCCCATCGATTTCGATACTGACAATGCCAATTAATATTAATATTTTAATACTTATAGGCACATAATTTTTCTATGGTTATTCCCAAAAAATTCTGCTAGCTGGTTATCCGCAAAAATTGCAATTCTAATCATCAAGGGATTAGCTCTCATCATCCTAATTTTCGTTTTGTAAAATTTGGTATTTATGGCATGTCCAGAATATCTATAGTTTTTATACCTATTTTTATATATATTATATGGAATACCTATTTGCAGGGCGTTTTATATTTATCCCAAAATGCGGGAGAAGCGGACACTGTCAACGTCGGAAGATTCGGGTGATTTCTCGGCGAGCGGCCAGCTCCTTCTCGGGGTCAACGATGTCCCAAAACCATTCTATGCCCTGTTTCTTGCTTTTCAGGTCGGTGGTACGGTATTTTGCAAAATGCCGCTTTAGCAATCGATGGTGGCTCTTTCTGGGTATCTGATCTTTCCATTTCTCGTTTCTGAAGCAGTTTGTGCCGGGCAGGCAACGGCAAGGCTACGGTGGGTTCAGCTTATTTTAACAAACGCTGCAATTTTCCAGTGTCAATTTGATCTCTGCTACCTTCGTGTCTGGTGGCATAGCCACGTTTATCCAGAGCACTTTTGGGTTACGGTACTTTCATTCTTACCTTCGGCTCAACGTTTTTTAGACTGGCAATCCTTCACGGCACCTCATTAGCCTTCTTGGCCCCAATCCAGGCGTACCAGTAAGTCGCAAAAGTCTGAAAACGTGATTTTTTGGCTACACTTTACTTTACCCCCCCAACTGGAATGTTTTCGCTATAACTTTTATTTTACATAAGCTCAAATTAAAACTCTTAGTATCGTTTTTGACGCTCTATCGAATGGCGTTGCAAAAATGCCGACGAACCAGCGAAAATACCGAAAAATTTGAGATACTTCGGCTGTAAGAGGGGGGGGTGGGGTAAAATAAAGTCTTACCTTTTTCTAATTTTCTCGTGTAGGACGCTAAATGGTGAATGCACAGCCGGTGACTCGTATGTGCCGGAGGAGGAATGGCAGGGCAGGCTGGCTACGGTAAGCGACAACGGACCCGACCTTTCTAAAACCTTCTAAAACCTTTGCTAAAACCCGACCACCTACAGTCGGCCGCTCTGAACGTTGTCAGAAAATGAGTGTAGCCCGGTGTTGGGGAATGGCCTTTGGCTGACAAAACACTCTAATGGAATTGATGATTAAATTGCAGCTTTCCGGGAGTCTAATGATTGCTTGTTGTGTGTTCATCCTGATCGGAGCTACAGGCGCTGTCGGATTGTTTGCCCGGCATGTCGGCCCGATTACGATAGGTGCGTTTCAAACCGTCCAAAAAGATCAGGGAAATTTTAATACGATATATTATTGTAGTACCCCTTCTCACCCTCCTTGCCATCTCCACGGTGCCAACAATCGAGGAGAAGCTCAGCTCACATTATATGGCCATAGTGTAGGAAAACTTTCAATGGAAATAACTTTCGTTTAGAGAACTAGTACTGCTTGTTGTGTTTGTCGTTTTTCTTGAGCATGTCCAGGTTCCGATCCCATATTACTCCTTGGGAAAGCGAAGGATGGCTGTCGCCAGGACGCCACTGTTTGGACAATTTCCGGTAAGTAATTTCGTTCTTTCAACTCGCTGTTTTTTTCAAGTGTGTATGGATCTGGTAAATAAAAATCTACTAAATCTAATAAAACTAAAAAAGCCACGTATACAAGATTTTTGCAGTACTTACTGTCCCTTGGCATCGCCTGGTTTATTTGCTATATCCTCTCCTCAGCGGCTATCATCAGTGATGATTCACCGGCTTCCACCAAAAGGTATGACATTATTTACAGCTGTTTCTATACCATATTATAGAAACGAGACCCATGGACTGATTGCTAACGCACCATGGGTAAAAGTACCGTATCCAGGTACCTTTCCACGGGATAAAGAAGAATTCAAATGGTTAAGGCGAGTACGGTGGATTCCGCGTGAATACGGCGTTGTGTCTGGGATTTGTCGCCTCTGTATTGTCATCAGTTATCGAGAATGTCGGCTCGTATAAAATGGGTGCTAGAGTTTCGCATCAAGGAAATCCACCGGTTGACAATGTCAATCGAGCCGTCATGGTTGAGGGTGGGTATTTGATGATTGATTTAAAGAATGGGCTCATACCTTTGGCTGCTAGAAAACCATAGAAATCGTTCTTAACGCATTCAGGTCTTGGCAGTATGCTGGCTGCCTCACTTGGTGTCTCCACTGGGGTAACTACATATGCAGAAAATATCGCCCTCCTTCATATTACAAAGGTGGTCAAGGTATTCACGAGATATTCTATAATCTCTAGGTGGCATCTCGTGTCACCGTCCAATTGGCTGGTGTGTTGTCAGTGGCGCTGGGGCTTTTTACGAAGGTAAGTGGGGTGTATCCTTCAAAAATTGCGGAGAAGCCAGTTATTATTGTTGAGGGTGTTATAATCAACGTTGCTTTAGGCTTCGATCATTTAAAAAGCTCTTTTCAGTTGGCGGCAATACTTGCCTGCATTCCGGATCCCTTGATCGGATCGATTTTGTGTCTAGGGATGAGTATGATAGCTGGTGTGGCGCTATCAAATCTAAAGGTAGGTTCTTCTAAATCTGGCAGCATCCTAGTCAACTTTGGCTGTATCATTGATAAGCTAGACAGATCGGATGACATTGATAGACTAGCTTTCAGGTAGTCAACCTCTCTCAAACTCGTAACCTAGCCATTATGGGTCTGGCCTTGTTGCTGGGGTTGGTCGTCCCCTCGCACTTTACAAAGAGCCCAATCCGGACCGGTTTGTGTTAGACTTCTCGCAACACTTAGATTCCAGGTAGCGATACCTGGGATGAGGTGTTGAACATGTTGCTCAGGATTCAGATGCTGATCGGCGGGTTGTTCGCATTTTTGATGGACAATTTGGTGCCAGGTGGGTGTGCAGACCTTATGTTATGGCAATCAGAGCACCGGAAAGCCATTAAAAAACATGCTAGCAGAGTATTTGCTGGAAACTAAAAAGCCGATAAATTTCAAAATAAAGCCTATAGGTGCCAGCCGAAAAGATCGCGGGCTAGCTGGTGAAGAGGAAGAAGCCGAATTCCCGCTAGATGGATTTGCACTACCAGATTGGGTGGATAGGTAAGCCTAGTTGTATTTGCAAATTTTTCACCTTGTTCTCAGTGGTCTAGACAAAATGCCCATACTTCGGCGACTACCCTTTTTACCCTCAAAAAGTCATCGAGATCCGGCCAAAACAGCAGCCTATGCATTTGATATGGACACGGTGCTGAAATGTTAATAAAATGTACATACCTATTTTATAATAACATTTATTGCACATAAAAATATCTAATACTCGATAGAAAAAAAAATAGATTATTAAGATGGGATCAGATTCTTCGGAATTCGAGTGGTTGGAATGTGGCGGAATGGGGGCGGAACAGAGAGATTTTCGGGACGGCAATTAACCGCGAAGCACCAAGTAGCGTAGCGAGACAAGCAAATTGGATCAAGGCATATTATTGATTGTTTGAGGGATGGGGGACCCGTTGTTGGGGGGAAAGAGGCGATCGATGATTTTGGGAGCGAATGGCGCATTAATAGACGTCATTTCGGGTGGATGGGAGCTTCTCGTCGCGGTGGAGGGCGTGGCAGCCATAGACGACGATGAGGGCAGAGAGGAGAAGGCAGACAACAGATGCTGACACGACGGCACAGACGAACCCGGTCTCGGAGACGCACACCGTGTCCGCGGGCCAAGGTCTGAAAAAGGGCGGGTTTTTGGAATTTTTGGAGGGTTTTACGGCTTCTAGAAAAACGGAAAGTTCCGCAAGCTAGTTAAAGCACGTACCGGTGAATATCAGAAGCGTTGCCATTAATTCCCATGTTGTCCTCCTCCTCGCCCTTGGCCAGCACGCGGATGATGGCTGAAGATAGGGACATGGTGGTGGTTTGATACACTTAAACTTACCGGAAAGCGTCTCAGCGGTGTGCTCCTCGGAAGTCTCGGCCAGGGCCGACCTCTTCTTCCTGCCGTGCGACGTGAACAGCTCGTTGGTGCCCGAGTCCAAGCAGTTCGACTGGAAAACGAGATTTTTAAGGAACCAAAATAAAAAATTCGAGAACTTGGGTGAGAAATCCGTTCATCGCCTACCACGGGGCATCCGTTGGGTCCAGCGCAGAACATGACGGTGCACATCACCTGCACATCGTACGAGCCATCGAGGCGGAAGGCGCGGACTTCAGACTAAAAATAAAGGATTTTTATGGTTTCTGATAAAAGCATGAGAAAAAGAGCAGGAGCATGAAAAGTATTCCACCTACCTTAAGCCTGTTCTTGTCGAAGTCTTGCTCTACGGGGCCGACGAGGGCCGGGTAGCGGGGGCATCTGGAATCACGATAGTGAGAAAGAGAGCGAGAGAGAGCGAGAGAAAGAGAGACAGAGAGAGAGAGAGAGAGAGAGAGAGAGAGAGAGAAGGAGAGAGAGCCGGTGCCTTACCCATTCTCGATGAGCGTGAAGGGCACAGACTCGCCGCGTCCGCCGATTCTGGTGGCCGTGCACTCGGTGACCATCATGTTGTGCGGGCCGGCTTGATCCGAGGAGATGACCATCAGCAGCGGGTCTCCAATCGAAGCCTGAACGCACTCAAATTCAGGCCATACATTTGTGCCCTACCTTCTCAAGGGGCTCGTCAAGTTGGTTGAAGAAGGTGAGCGTGGCAGTGACCGGGGGTGGGGTGGCGGTGTCCAGCACTTGCGTCTTCTGGTTGCTGAAAAGGAATGGTGAAGTCTAATTTACAAATCAAGTTAGCGTATAAAATCCTGTGATATGATTGAATCTCAAAAACAGCCAAATCTTAACGTACTTGGCCTCATAGATGGTGGTGACGACAACGGATCCCTCCTTGGTCATCTTGTCCATCGAGACGTCGCACGACACGCGGTAGAATCGATCCCATTCGGTGGTGACTTGATGGGGAAGGACACCATCGAGCGAGACGACGACCAGCGCCTCCATCTTGCCGTCCCGGATCACCGTTCCGCAGTCAGAGGAGACGGTCGGGGGGAGGGAAGGTGATCGAGATTTGCTTCGCGTTTTCGACGACCTAAAATCAATTTTATAAAGTTAATTTTGGGGAACCTCTGCCACCTCCTGTCTGCCAATATCACATCACTTACCTGGCTGCAAGTGGAGAAGCGCTCGGCGGCATAGATGGCTCCGGTGTAGGGTTCCTTGGTGTTGACGATGAATCGGATACCGTCATTGGTACACAGTGCCATGCCACCGAATTGGCTCTCGCAGTTGAACTCGTAGTAGTCCATCGACGGGTTCGCCTTAATGTTGGCGTCGGCGCGGCCAACGGCATAGATGAAGCACGACGAGGCTGTCCTGAAAGGGCGATTTTTTTGATAAAATGGATCAGCAAGCAAGACACAAATCTGCATCACAAGCTCCTCACTAACCTGTCATAGTTGATGGACTTGCAGTTGAGGTTCTGGAAGCACAACGAGATGCAGTCAGAGACAGTGACACCCTGGGCGGAGGCGACAACCTCGCCCTCGATCGATGAACCGATGAAGCGCTCGAAGGCGGCCTGCTGACGGCAGGTGGATGAGGAAAGATCGGCTAAAAGGATGGAATTCTATAGCACCGACTAGTTATCAAATTACCGGCAACGCAGATCGGCTCGTAGTAGTCCTTGGCCTGGACCTGACCCTGTTGATCGGCACGGGAGAAAGTGTCTTCATCGGAGACGATGCAGTTCTTCTCATTGGGCGAGAACTCGACCGAGCTGGAAAGAAACGATAAAAGTTGAGAGTTAGCGACACAAACCGGCAGAAGGTGTTGAGCGAGTCGAGGCACTTCTGAAGACAATAGCTCTCCTGGGCCTCAACGGATTGGGTGTGGTCGTAGAAGTGGATCTCGAAGTTGGTGGTCTTGACGAAGACGAGGTTTCCGCCTTGTTGGCCGCAACTAGAATGGCAATTAGATGGCTCAAAAGCATCAGACTTACCGGTTCTGACGGGACAGGCAGTTGTTGTCGTAGTAATCGACGTTGATGTCGGTCATGGAGAGGGCGGTCGGCTTGCTTCTTCTGTCCTCAGCATTCAGCTCGCACATGTAGGTGTCGTGGTTGTAGTTGACGGAGCGGCAGACGAACTCCTTCTCCTTGAGGCAGGTGGAGAGGCATTGCTCGCGGCCGGAAACCTGGAAATTGGACATAGGGCGAGCACAGGTTTAGGCTTAGGCTTAGACTTCGACTTAAGCTTTGGCTTCGACCTCCCAATAGCTTTCAATACCTTACCTGAACGGTCTTCTTGACGAATCCCTCGAGAATGGTCTTGCGCATACGCTCGAACGAGAATGACCGGTAGGTGCACGCCTCGTGGGCAGTGACGGCGGGCAGACAAGTCTTCTGAAACACAACGATTTTCTAGTCATTTTCGAACATTCTGATCAAAAATCACGCTCCCAACCTCATAGTAGAAGTTGTTGGCTGATGGGTTGGCCGTCAACTGTCCAGTGCCGGCCGGGGCGGCGGCATCATCAAAGAAGTAGCAGGTCTCACTGAAAAGTCCTAGAATTTTGCAGGAACGGGAAATTTTACCGTCCGTCAAAGTTGAACGAGGCGCAGACGCGCTGGGCTCCGGTGGTGGGCTCGATGTTGTTGCGGCAGTACTGGGCACAGGTCAAGTCGTGGCCTGGAAAAAGAGGTGAGGTTTGGGTTGTATTCCGCAATTTTTCGGAATTTTTTTGCCAGATATGTAAGGAATCCGATAAATATATAAGTATCTTCATAAATTTGGTAAAATTATGTTAATTGAATCCAAAATAACATAACTTCGATAAGCTTATCATATTTTACTTTTTCCAAAGCTCGAGAAAGTGCAATTGTCCGAATTCAGATAGATTTTTTTGGAATTTATACGACAAGTTGGAGGATCGCTTAAATGAGATAAGTTTTGTTTTGTCTTTCAACAATTAGATCGAGAATATAAAAAGTCTTCGACTGGCACCCCGTTTCACCAGCCAATTTTGCAAAATTAATAACCGGAATTCAATTTGTCAGCGTCTTCCTTTCGGATTATCGGTGTTTTCATCGTTGATCTGATAATTTTACTGATTTCTGCTGAAAACTACTATGATTTATCTTGGCTTCAATTTGGCACATCTGTAATTCTTGTTATATGCATTTCAGCAAAAATCGTCTTGTCGCTAATCATCTTGTCCAAAAGCATTTTTGTCGAAAATAGTTTCCTCAAAATTCATGCTGTCTCAAAGTCATTTTGTCGAAATTTCGTTCTGGTCCAAAATTCAATGGTTTTTGCCTCAGTTGCTCATCTCAAAAATTCAGAAAATTTGAAATTTTAACACACTTCTTCGGCGTAATTTCAATTCGACAGAATGATTTTTCGACAAAATTAATGTCGACACACTGATCGAAAATTATAATTTTTATCCAATAAAATGCCAGATTCTTTAATTCCTTACTTCCCTAAAGACAACATTCACAGCTTTTAATACCTTTCAATCATTAAAATCGTTGTTCAATCGACCTGACCCCTACATCGGTTCGACTGTTGGCTTTTGGCTAGTCAAAGCGGGGGGAGAAACGCTTCCCAGCCTTTCCCCGCTTTGGGTAAGTGGGTCAACGCTTTGTCAGAGGGGAGGGGGAGACATTCCCTCTAAAGCGAAAGTTCTTCCCTTTTTCCCGTCGAAAAGGAGACCGAAATGCGCGTTGACCCGTTTCGCCCCTCCCGGAATCACTGAGTGTATCACGTTGCAATCAACCCTCCGGAAAATCAGCTCTTTTTCTCGCCGGGAATTGGGTCGATTTTTGGGGTGGGTGAAATTGGGGTGCACTTGCGGTGGGAGGGAAAGTCGGCCGGGTTACGGTAGCACTGTTGAAAAATCGTTTATAAGGTTTCGACATTTCCGGGGATTTCTTGGTTCAAATCTAACTAATTTTTAATCGAACTGGTTAAGTCTCTTGAAAAAATCCTAATATTCCCTCCTCGGATGCGGTAAGACTCTACACGACTGATGCGGAACCGAGAAACACGCAAAATCAGCCAATTGCTATGGTTTTCCTCAATTAAATCGTTCGGAACCGGAGGAAATTGTTACGCGGCAAATTTTTCACAGCATACTTTACCCCACCTCCACCCCCGCCACAGCCGAAGGCTCCCAAAGTTTTTGGTATTATCGCTTATTTTGTCGGGATTTTTGCAACACCATTCTATAACCCGTCCAAAAATATACTAAGATTTTTAATTTCAGCCTACAATAATGTAAGATAAAAAAGTTATAGCCAAACATTCCGGCTGGGTAAAATAAAGTGCAGCCTCGCAAGCTAACAAGGGAACGTTTCTTAGGGTCGTCGGGGATTTTAAGTTGGGACCAAGCGATCTTATGCAGAATTGTGCACTGTTTCCGAACACGTTTACCAAATTTGCGGAATCGCAGTTTTCCGGAAGTTATGGACGACAAGGAACCGAGAAACACGCAAAATCAGCCAATTGCTATGGTTTTCCTCAATTAAATCGTTCGGAACCGGAGGAAATCGTTACGCGGCAAATTTTTCACAGCATCTTTGGAATCAGCGCAAAATTCTTCAGTAGATTGTCTTTACCGAAGCCCCGATGACACAAAAAAGGTCTCCTTGTAAGCGGACGCTCCGTTGTGTAATTCAAGCGGATCGATTTTGCCCCTCAAGAAACTTCTCCACCTACCGGCAGTAGAGACGACGAGCGGCGTCCCGTCAAGCCGTGCCCTGGATGTGCGCACGAAAGCGGTGGTCTCCTGGCTTCCGCACTCGAAGACGGCCCCTATTAAAGGGACGAGCCCCAGCAACGCCAGGCCCACGATCATCGCAAGTCCCTGGAAAGCCGAAAATTATAACCTTTGTTGGAGACGAACAAAACGGAAAAAGTAGATTTTATTGAAAATTTCATTTAAAACTGAAGATTCCTGGAAAAGGGCCAAATTTTGTAATTTCCTGAAATCCAGTTAGTTTACCTGTGAAAACATTATATTGACCGTTTTTAAAGCTTGTTCTGGCCTAAAATTTCAAATTAAAATTCCGATATTCGCGCCAAAAACCTGGCTTATCCAGTGCCGCGTCTTTAAGGGATTAGAAAGGCAAAATTTATGGATTTTATTAGCTATGGGTTCGATGAGGAATTTTCTACGCCCGGGATACGCAGCGCTTCAAAAACGTTCAATTGCGTCAGCACGGAAAAGGTGCCACAATTCAGAAAAAAATTCCGAGACAATCAAATCCATGGCGATGCCTTGCCGATCCCTTTAAAGGCGGTTAAAGATAGAAGCAAAAATGTGTCTCGACGGCACCGTTGAAGGTGACCCGTTAAGAGGATCGGGGCGGGATCCCGTCTATCCACCCCCTCTCAATGGGTTTTTGTAGGGGGAAGGGGGTAGGGGGAACATGACCACAACGCGACGAACCGGTCTCCCTCTTCCAGAGAATCCTGGTGCTTTTCCTAAAAGGCACCCTGAAAATCGAGGCACCACGATATGCATGGATAGCCCCCTCGGGGGAAAGAGGGGGGATCGCGAAATAGCGTCATTCTCGGGCACATCCGGTTACGGTATCTTGGGTGAGTCATTCGGGAGGTGACACCAGATATTCGAGAATCAAGATTTGAGGATGGAATTTGGCTATTTGATATACACGTTTTGGAAATTAGGCAGTTTTATGTTCTTAAATCTTCCTTTTCCCCAATATCGAGGCCGGATCACCCCGTAGTTAACAGCTTTCCCCAAAAACCATGCTAGCAGGCCTCATCCGGGGCCAGGTAGAAAATTACGTGTAAGCTAAGAACCAGAAAAGTCGTTTTCTAGCGAAAAAACCCGCTGCATCTAGGTACTGGACTGTTAGCGGGGGGAGGAATTTTTAGGAAGAGACACTAAATTTTTCAAAATCTATCACATAAATGCTTTTTATAGTATTTAATGCGGTTTTTAGGTATAATCAATTTCTAAAAGTTTAAATATATGTTTAAAAGTTTAAAGTTTAAATTTTTGCAAAAATTTGGCCTTCTTGGTCAAACATACATGAAAAATTACAAAAATTTCATTTTAGATAATTTAGATGATATGATTTAGCTGTTACAACACAAAGCAAAATTTTCAAATTGTCTTATAAATTTTGAGCAATCAAAATCGATGAAATGAGTATCAAAGTACATTACGTAAAACCGGGGAAAAACGGGTTTACCGCGGTTGAAAGCCTCCCCCGCTAACAGTGTAGTACAAGCCTCTTTATGCTAAATCGGACTACAGTAACCTAAAGATAAAAGCCAAAGTGAAAGCTCAAAAAGTGAATGGCCACAGCTAGGGTTAGCCAAGGCCAGATCTCGATGCTGTATTATACCGTAGTGAGCAGACTCGAGATTTGGTGGCGACCCGGATCGGATGAAGGTGAAGAAGAAGAAGGGGGGAAGGAAGGCAAGGGGCTAGTGGGTGGTGGATGGGGGTTGGTATGGGATGGATGGATGGATGGATAGAATGGCCTTGGCCCGGTGACCCTTATCGCTTATCTCCGCCGACACATTCCCCCATTTTTCGGCTACCAGCGAGCCTGGTCGAGGCAGCCCTCTGGCCCTTCCTCTATACTCATCCTCACCGCCCAAGCAGATCTCATCCTAGCCGGTGCTTAGGGTTCGCTAGTCACACATGGAATCGGGGGACCTGGGCAAGTGAAAATGTGAAAGTTAAGGTTACGAGACGCAATGAGCCAAATTGACGGTAGGTTTCTTGTGTGAACGCTGGAAAAATCGGTTCTTTTGGATCCATGGCAGGGGAGCCAATTTTTCGCGTCCCAGTTAACCAGTAAACCTAGTAATCTAGTATAAAGTGCTTTCAAATTGTTTTTGGTAATTTCTAATTATATTTACAGTAAAACCAAATTTCAAAAGAAAGTTTGAAAAATGTTTGAAAAAGTCGAAAATTGCTCATTTTGGGTTCGTCCGTCCGCACTCAGCGAGTCCTGAAGTTTCCTGAGGATGTTTCGACCCAAAATTAAATTTTTTAACTAAAATTTTGTGGTTTTTAAGCCCAGGAATAGTTAAAAACCATTTAGAAACGCATCAGCTATTTATAAAAAATTTAGGCTTGGGCGAAAAAAGATCGGTTCCTCTCATCGCGCTCGTTCAGAAATTTCGTCTGGGCTTTCCAGTTTCCGCCACGGCCGAAATTCCGCAATGCTCCACAACCCAAATTGATGTTTAGTTTCGCTGTTCGAAATGTGGACGGCTTCTAAAATTGTCTTATAGCAGGCTTTTCTTTCTCAATCTCTTTAATAGAACACATCTTCACGCACACATAATAATCTTTATTTTCACATCAATGAGCAGGCGACACTCTCGGTGCGCGGTGATCCATCCTCGCCAACCCCACTATCGGAACTTCGGCCGGTGCCAAGCCTGAAGAGATCATCTAAAAAGGTAGAAAAAACCCCACCGTTTTTTGATGGCCTTCAATTTCTGGAGGGTACCGGTGCCCTGTTCGGATGGGAGGGGCTTCATCGCATCAAGAACCTGCGAATATGGATTGTTTTGATAGCTATCAAGCCTAAGCCTAAACCCTAAGCTAAGCTAAGCCTAAGCTAAGCCTCAGCTAAGCCTAGGCTAAGCCTCAACTAAGCCTAGGCGAAGCCTAGCTAAGCTTAAGCTAAGCCTAAGCCAAGCCCAAGGCAAGCCTAAGCTAACTAGGGAAGTGCAAATAAAAAATCCAGCAAACCGCTTAGCAAAAATATGGGTCTGATAGAGTCGTCGACGGGGATTCCGAAACTGCAATCAGAATTTGCAAAACGCTTAATACAAAAAAGTTATGGGCATTTTAAGTTTTGCAGCACTAGATCCGCCCTCCCTTATGAACCCCTCCCAAAGAGGGGTGTCCACCTGTCGAGTGGTGTAGTGGGCAACTAGCCTGCGTCTGGGGCGGAGGGTCTGTGGTTCGATTCCCAGGCCATGCAAAATTTTTTGCTTTTTGGTCAAAGTCAACAACTTTAGACTTTTTCAAAGTTTCAAAGTCGAAGAGGCCGTTCTCTTAATTTTTAAATGCATGAAACCGATTACAAAGTGCTGGCGGGAGTGCAAGTACTTTCGCGCGTAGGGCACTAAAAAAATTCACTTCTGTTTTTTTCGTAAGGTAAGCCTACACGCAGTCAATAATAAAGAAAATGTTCAAAAATCTAAATTTCGGACTTTGAAACTTTGAAAAAGTCTAAAGTTGTTGACTTTGACCAAAAAGCAAAAAATTTTGCATAACCCGGGAATCGAACCAGAGACCCTCCGCCCCAGACGCAGGCTAGTTGCCCACTGCACCACTCGACAGGTGGACACCCCTCTTTGGGAGGGGTTCATAAGGGAGGGCGCAACAAGTGCTGAAAACTTAAAATGCTCATAACTTTTTTGTATTAAGCATTTTGCAAATTCTGATTGCAGTTTCGGAATCCCCGTCGCCGACTCTATCAGACACATATTTTTGCTAAGCGGTTTGCTGGATTTTTTATTTGCACTTCCCTAGTAAGCCTAACAAGGAGTCGTTTTTAGGTGAAATTGGAGTTTTTGAGCGAGACCTAGCTAGTTCGATAGAGAAAAAATTCTGAACAAGATGTCGTTTTCCAAATCTGCTAACCGTGTATTGTATTCGATAAAAATTAATTTGAAAATCATTAATTTCGCCATCTTTTCTCACCTGATCCGCAGGTTTGGCTGGGGTCGTGCGCGTGAACATAGTCCCCTTCAGACCCTTGAAGCACGTGCACAAACGTGTACTGTGTTCAATAAAAATGAATTATAATGAAAAAATTTCGTGGCGCCACGCTGCCACACATGGATCAGGCCCGGGACATAGGCCGCAATGCGAACCAGCATCCGCATGAGATGATGGCCTGGTGGATATTGCAGACGCCTATCAAACTTTTGCAGATTTATGCGCGAGCTTCGGAAACTTTTTTGATGAGCTGTTTTGCTTTTTGGCTTTTAACGCTATTGAGGTCATATTTGGCATCACAGGCAAAAAAGCAAAAGAGTTTCACTAGCTAGGAGTCGAACCCGAAGGCAAAAAAAAGATAAAAACGTATAAAGCAAGTGCACTACCAATATGCCACGCGACCGTGGTGCTTCAAGGGTCTGAAGGGGACTATGTTCACGCGCACGACCCCAGCCAAACCTGCGGATCAGGTGAGAAAAGATGGCGAAATTAATGATTTTCAAATTAATTTTTATCGAATACAATACACGGTTAGCAGATTTGGAAAACGAAATCTTGCTCAGAATTTTCTTCTCTATCGAACTAGCTAGGTCTACACTCCAATATCATCTAAAAACGACTCCTTGTAAACTACATCTAAGCTAAGCCTAAGCCTGACTCAATCCGACTTACCCGAATGGCCCGCTGAGCATGTTCTCTGGCCTCCTCCCATTCTCTGGCCCCCTCATCGGTATGCAATTCGCGATATCCATCGATCGTCTGCTCCTCTCCTAAATGATGCGCCTCGGTTACCGTACCCCGTCTCTCTCCCCCTCACCCTTCGGCCGATCCGTAATCTCCCAGGCGCTCATTTTTTCGTTGCGCTCCAGGTAGTGGGTGAGCATCTTCATCGTCCCAATGTCAACGTAGCCCTGAAAGGTGGGCACTATTGATTTTTTCGTGTTTTTGGGTGGAAGATGATTTTCTTTGATGTTACGTGGATGTTAGATACCTTCGAAGCGAAGACAAAGACGGCTGATGGTTGCTGTTTGGTGCCCTTTGTCACCATGCTAAAGGGTTCGCAAAATTATCGAGAGCACGAAAGGTCGGCCTACGTCCTGGCGGCGTTGCTGACCAAAATCTTTCCGGCGTCGTTGTGCTCGCAAATGGCTTTGGTGATGGCGACGGTTTCGCCAAGGACGCAGTATCTAAGCTTGCATTACAATGGAGTTTAACCTAAAGCTTACCTCGGCTTTTTCTGGCTAACAATCCCGGTGACAACTGGCCCCACGTGGACACCGATGCGGAGCTGTAAGGTGAGAGACACTTTGAGGCAGCTATAGGCACATTACCCGGACCGATAGGTTAAGCTCGGGCACGATGACGAGTCGAGCCTCCAGAATCATGCCCAGCGCTAGGTTGAGGATCTAGGAAGGGCGTCTCATCGCAAAAACCATGCCCAACCTTTTCACAATATCGCTCACACGGGGCCGGTACCCCACACACCACCAAATAGGAATCCATCAACGACAACACTTTGTAGCACTGAAAATGGGGTCGACAAGCCTTTCTTCAATATTCACGCAACTGTGACGCCCTAAAATCCTCACCTTGTGTAAGTCGATCAACCGATCGAATCGATGGAAAAGGTCGGTGATCAGCTCGATCATTTGTGCCGGTTTACAGTGCACGTTGATTGTCGGAAAATCGGGCATATCGGCCGACAGGACGGCGCATTCACCGAATTCTTCTGAATCAGTTTGTATTGAGGCGTGGGAGCTTAGGCTAGGCTTAAAGGGATGCCGCATAGGCAATCGGTTACGCGCTGGAAAGAAAATGTCTCTGCGCCTCTCCCCAGGGCGCGCTCTCTGCCCTGTTGGCTACTTGCCAATTTGTTGATGGGGGGGATCGACACATGCCGTCGGCAGCCCTTTAAGCTTGGGCCTCGTTTAGGTTTAGATTCACGCTTTAGCTTGGGCTCAGATTTAAGCTTAGGCATAGGCTGTGGCTTAGGATCAGACGAAGGAGTAGGATCGGCTCGCAATTTTCTTAGGCTTAGCTTGCGCTCAAACTTTGGCTTGGGCTTGGCCTTAAACTTAGGCTTAGGTTCAGCTAGCGTGAGGCTAAAGGGCAGGTACGGCAGCGATAGGCTTAGCTTGCCCTGAAGCTTAAGCTTATTTTTAGGCT
Organism: Mesorhabditis spiculigera; assembly: GCA_958295435.1. Taxonomy (NCBI): domain Eukaryota; kingdom Metazoa; phylum Nematoda; class Chromadorea; order Rhabditida; family Rhabditidae; genus Mesorhabditis; species Mesorhabditis spiculigera. Next base: position 38,306 of record CATQJA010001839.1, on the reverse strand, counting down.
CAGGCTTAGGCTTAGGTTAAGCTTAGACTCAGACTTAGGCTTTTACAAAATCCAACCTCTGTTTTTCATCTTTGGGGTTGGCATAAAAACTACTACTCACGTGCTTGAACCGGTTTGTGATTGCGCAAAGCATCGGCAATCTGTGCAGGCACAAATTCGAAAAGAAGCCGATCCGTCTAAATTGAAGTTCATCGGATTTGAACGCACCATGTCGATTCCATGCACCCAGACTTACCTGGCCCTTCTTCGTCTCCAGCTCTTCGGCCATCCCGCGAAGACGTCGCACTGTGTCCTCGAGCTTTTTGCTAAACGTCAGGTAAGTCAAAAAAACTTTAGGCCGCTGACTTGAGCTCCATTTGGCAGATGCGACTTTGGTTGAGCATGACAAGATCTCGAGTCGCGTCGTGCATTGGCATATCCGAGATGCAGAGGTTAAGGTTGAGGATGTCACGCACGGTGGTGACATGAGGGGAGCAGAGGAAGAGAATTGTATTTCCTTCGGCTAGTGGGTACATTTGGCCTTAAAGAAGGTCGTAAAATAGGGCAGCACTTCTGGCGAGAGAGAGACAGATAGAGAGAGAGTGAGAGAGAGCGAGCGAGAGCAAGAGAGAGCGAGAGAGAGGATGAGTGAGAGAGAGCCAGAGCAAGAGAGAGAGCGAGAGAGAGAGTAAAAGGGAGAGAGCGGGAAATGGAGAGAGCAAGAAAGGGGTAGTGAACGAGAGAGCGAGAGACGAGATAGAGGTACTTCTGGCAAGAGAGAAAGAGAGAGAGAGAGAGAGAGAGAGAGAGATAAAGCGAGAGAGACAGCAAGAGACTTTGAGAGAACCAGAGAGATCACCTTTCAAACATAAAGGCTGCTGAAAAGCTGCCACACTGCACGTCGCGTCCTGCTAAAACTCCCATTTTATAACATTTATCTTCAAGCACTTGCAACCTCGTTCCTCCTCGCATGGTGGCGCATTTGGAAGATGAACAGCGTGTTCAAATACGACAGAATGTTCTTGAACGTCAGCTAAAGTGGGTGGCGATCAGGATTACCGTAAGTTTACGGAGTACCTGAATATCGGCCGGCTGGACAAGTTGTACGACATCAGTTAGCTTCACCATCTTTTTGTCGGCCAATGCGTACTCGCAGAGGATGAATTGGCCTGAAAGGTATCAGCGTATTAATAGAATACCTCAGGTGCTAAAATTTGCAACTTGACGCACCGACATGCTCGACAATCATTTGCTTATTGAAGCAGATGTGGAACGGGAAGATGACGTTGAAATCTTTGGTGCTGAGTGTACGGAGGAGTTTCTGGAATTTGTAGATTTAAATGGCTATGGCCGTAGATTACCGTTTCTGGAACCATCTCCAATTGACTACGGTTGTTACGGCGGAATCGATGGGCCAGTCGTTCGCCTTCTTTGTGCCGTTCGTCGGCTCCGACGCTAGAATGCGATATTGGGCGCTTGGGTTCGGCTTAGGCATAGGCTTAAGCTTAGGCATGGGTTGAAGTCAGTCTTAGGCTCAGGCTTTAGCTCAGGCTTGGGGCTAGGCTAAGGCAGAGGCGTGGGCTTTTAACTATATTCCTAATAGTACGGCAGCAACAACTCTTCTTACAAAAACAGTCTAGAAACCATGTTTGACAACCAAAGTTGAAAAATACATTGGCCATTGGTTGGGTCATTCGGACCTTCCTCTGAACACCTAAAGATTTCTACCGGAGTTTTTCGAGCCTAATTTTTGATAATTTAAAGTTTAAATATCTGTAGTTTTTATCCTCTAGCAATAGTTAAGAACAAGTGGTAGATAGTCGCATCCTCCGATTTATAACGAAATTTAGGGCCGTCCGGTTGCCGGATTTAGAATTGCCTATATTGGCTAGTTCCCCCTCGGAAATCCTTACAAGTACTCGCACCCGCTCGGCTTGTGTGCGTGCCACAAACCCCCCATGTAATCGCATGAGAATACCGAAAACGATCCCAAAAACTGCGCCTTCCCATCTCTTAAATGGCTACAAAATTTTACCTGAAAATGACATGCTCCACGAGGCCGCTTTTTCGACGCTCCTGTTGACGTTCGAGGACGTTGATCTGCAAAATCATAAGCTTAGAACAACATGATATAACTGTAAGGAAAGCTACTCTACGACACCCACCGAAACTTCGATATCAAATAGATATTTGGCCGTTTTGCGCACCAACCCCTTGACGATGGGATACAGACCCTGGCGATTCGAGAAGTAGTGCAGTCGCAGGGTTCTAAGAGCATTATTAGATCTTACTAGAACCAACCCGTCCCCCTGGTCTTCGCATTGAAACGAGGGGCCCTTCATCTCCGACTTGAACGCGATCTGATCTATGAAGTAGTGCATCGAGTTCAAGTTGTCCAGAAAGTCCTGAATTTCGGCGTTTGTATAGATTTTTGGTTAGAGTGTCGTTTACACCCCCCCCCCAGCCGGCACCCAACTGTTGTATCTCGGCTCCTTGTTCATGTACAGGTGTTTAAAGTACACCAAAATCTTTGTCTTGCTCTGGCGAGTATTTTGGTATACTTTACACACCTGTAGATAAACAGGCGGCCGAGATACCGTAGATGGGGGTCGGCTGGGGGGGAGAGGGGTAAACTGTACTTAAGCCAGATTTTTTGTAGATTTCGACACCAACGCTTGAATTTTGAAGCGCTGTATGCCGTCGAAAATTTCGCCGGCAGCTGCTACCTGTAGATTATCAGCCATGCACGCCAACATCCGGTTCCACCCCGTCTCGCTGGCATAAGTGATCAAATGGTCACCGTACAATTCCCACATGTCGTCCACGGATACGCCTGGAATAGAAGAAAAACATCGCTATCCTATTTACCAGAACCCACCAAGTGTCGCGGCGGCGGCGCGGAAAATTCTGAACGTATCGCTGTCGTCGTAGTACTGCTGCACTTCGAATTCGGTCTCATCGGAAAAGCCGGCTTTTCTTCTGAAAGTGGGTTACGATCTGACGTACTGACAGTGAGGCGTTTTGGTTCTTTGGAATTATCGGGAGTGGGTGCTTTATTTCTAATAGGAATAGCCAGGATTTTTATTGTTTTTCGCAAATTTGAAAATTATTTCAAATGCAAAAATTACTTAAAAAGTTAGCAAACTTCGTTATTTTCCAATTTTGATCGAAAATCGGTACCTTTCGCCGAAAAGTTTATGTTTTTTAGTTTTTTGAAAGATCATTTTCTAAAGGATTTTGATTTCAAAATAGTCAAAAAAATGTGGAAACATCAAAAATGGGGGTCGCTAAAAACGTACCCACCGGACGTACGAGTGCGTAAAATTAGAGGTATCAGAGCAAAACAAAACGAAAACAAAGTACGGGATTTTTCGATCCTCCACTTACTTAATTTCCTTCCACACTTCCAGCCCATATTTGCGGATAATAAGGGTGGAGACGGTGATGTGCACCCAGCCAATCTAAAATGTGACCGTCGCGTTACCGTAGTAAGGGGTACTGGACCGTTAGCAGGGAGACTCATATTTATTTTGCGGCTGTACTCCAGATAACCCCAGCCGACCCCCAACTTTTGTATCAAGGTTTCCTGTTCATCTACAGGTGTGTAAAATAAACCAAAATGTTCGTCTTGCTGTGGCGAGCATTTTGGTATACTTTACACACCTGTAGATGAACAGGGAGCCGAGATACAACAGATGGAGGCCGGCTGGGGGGGGGAGGGCGGTTGTCTGAAGTCTTACCTATTTTTCCGCCAAAACATTTTAGTAAGAAATAGTGTATTTTTATGATGTTAGTATTTTTTTTTGTTTACTACCACGCTACAAAATGTTTGCACATTTTTAAAAACCGCAAATTTTTTGATTTTTTGGTAATTTTTCATACATTTACTCAAAAACTTTCAAAGATTTTGATAAAAATTAGTTTTCCTCGATTAAATGTCCCCCCGCTAATAGTCCAGTACCTAGGAAGATGTATCAACCTAGAAAAACCATTTATGCCTACCATTTTCCGTTGTCAAACTCAAAGCGTTGAGTCGTTGCCGCCTGATGTCGAAATTGTCAAAGAAGCCCGGCCACGAAAATTCCGAATTCACGGTGTTTCCCGAAAGTTGGTTTCGGGGGTACGAGGGGATTCTGATGTGGATGGAGTTGTCGGGGCGACGGCGTGACGGAGGGTCGCGTGTCCGGAATCTATCAAAAATTGAGGATGAAGCAGGCGGCTTCTCCTACCCCCCTCGATGGCTCCACCGGATGGAGCAACTTGCGAAAGGGGGAGGTCCTATGAAATTTGTCGGCTAGATCCAAAATTTCCAAACATTTGAGTAAGTCGGGAGGAGAGGTGGGGTTTTGCCAGAAACTCCCGCCCTATTGAGTAAAGTAAAAAAATTTAAAGTCCCGAAAAATGTACCTGAAATAGCTGGATATTTTTGACGTTTCTGAAGAAACTTAGCAGCTTAGAAATACATAATTTACACAAAAATATCAAACATCATAAACATTTTAAGGGATCTGTCGCCAAGCTAAAAACCCAGGATTCGATGTAGAATTTAATTCCGCATCTTTTAAGTGTATTCCAGAACGGCGAAAATCTATTAAATAGAAATTCTTGAAATGCTCATTAGAGTACACGAGATTCCGATGTTCCGGCCATTTTCATGCTGCGAAATGCATTAGAAAAATAATCCTCGCCCCAAATCAAGTATTGTTACAAATTTTCAGCTTCTTTGATAACGTATTTTTCGAGGTAGTCAACTTTAACGGCCACTTAAACCCCAAAAATTAACTTTGTTAAACTTTCAAAACTATGCAGTCCCACTAATCCGACCATGCTCTTTCTGATGCTATTTCTCGACCAAGCTAGTATCGCGGCCATTCACTCTCTTTTTCGAAAATCGAAAAATCGAAAACCGCCTTTAGCTTCATCGTAAGCACCATGTTGTGCCGCGCATAGTGTCAAAAATCATTCAAAAATTCATATAAATCTTTATCGATCAATAGGTTGGCACTCGGTGTTGTGTAAGGTATCCACAGAAATAAGACGATTTTTTAATGCAAGACCAAGAATCTCATCAGATGGCTTTGGGGAGAGAGTGCGATGGAGAGAGCGAGCGAGAGAGAGCGAGAGATAGAAACAGATTAGCAACATGTCGATCAATTCGTTGAACTATTAAAGTGAAAGAAGGTGTGGTCAGTGTGTACCCGATGATGGCATTTCAAGAAAGGCAGCGATGGATGGAAACAATAAGGGAAGAAGAAGTGACTAAATATTCTAAGAGATCCGAGGGGAATAGAATCTGTTTTTATGGGGAACATCGCACAATATCGTGCGTGTCTTTACATGGGAATTGCGTGGTAGGAGCGGATGAGGTCCAAGAAATTGGCGAGGACGCTTTGGAATTGTTCCGGGTTGCCGAGATGGGCTGCATGGCCGGCCGCTTGGATTTGTTGTAATCTGAAACTACGGACTCTACAAACTCTTTAGGCTTGGCTTGGGGGTTGGCTGATTTGGCTTAGGCTTGGTTCAGGCTTAGGCTTGGCTTAGGTTTAGGCTTAGGCTTAGCCTTGGGATAAAGTTCAGCGTTAACCTAACATTATTTTAAGGCTTAGCTTGGGCTTTTTCTAGGGCTTGACTCGCGCTTTAGCTTTAGCTTAGGCTTGGGATCAAGTTCGGCGTAAACTTAGCTTAAGCTTAGGCCTTACTTCGTCAGGCTTAAGTTTGACCCTGGCTTGGGCTTAGGCTTGGCTTGGGTTTAGGCTAGAGATTAAGTCTGGCGTAGATTTAGCTTAGGCTTTGCTTGGCCAGGCCTTGGCTTAGGCTTAAGCTTGACTTAGGCTTCATGAATCGATAATTCCTCCTACCTAGAATTCGGCAAATTCTTCAAATTATTTGCCGACGACGGGCCCAACGATGTGTCGCGTTCACCCCAGACGCAGAGCAACGGCGTGCGAAGCCTAAAATATTTTTTGTCAACCGAAGCTCAAGCAGCTACCTCTGAACATCGACCAGCTCCTGCGTGTTGGACAGCGCTACCCCAACGACACAGGCAAAGATATCCCTAAACAAGATAATACTATTAACGCTCCAATTCGTCTAGGATACCTATTAAGGAGTGGCAAGATATATTGGGCGCTCATGCTCGCCGCCACTACCATCGGCTGTTTCAGGCCGAGCCCGTAGATGAACGACAAGAAAAAGGAGGGCTTCTCCTAGAAATGAGGATATACTTTAACGATCGATGATTTATTTTATTTTAAATGTAATTATTAAATCAGAAATCGGAATCGTAAATACCTCAGCAGGAATTGCCGGTCCAACCGTCCTGCCGGACCCTGGCAGATCGAGGGCTATGCAGTGATATCCGTGTGCGGCCATGTTTGAGAGCAGCCCATTTTCCGTCCAGGTTGTCGAGGAGAAGCTTTGTCCTAAATCGAAAAATTCTATGGCTTTTAAAGTAATAAAATAAATTAAAATTCGGAAAATTGGTTGGCGCAGCCGGCCGCGTTTTTTTTGTTTCTTTCCCTCATTGGGCTACCGGCTTGTGAAGTATACCAAAATGTTTGTCTTAATCTTGCGAGTGTTTTGGTATACTTTACACGCTTATATAGCATAAAGAAAAGCCGAGTTACAGTAGGTGGAAGACTCGCATAGTTTAGCCAAAAATTAACCCACCATGAAGAAAGACGATTGACGCCTTTGCGTAGTGGTTGTCCGGCGGTTTTGCCTCCCGATAAAATACATTATGGGCCTGAAAAATTGTTATAAATCTTTTCTATAAAATCCACCTGCAATTCTAGTCGATTTTCGGTCGGTTGGACCTTTTCCGCCAATTTTTTGGTATTTTCGGGGACGGCTCGGCAGAGGTCGGCCCGCGAGAGGATTGAGGATAGTGTCGGGCCCTCGACCATCTAAAAAATCGGATTTGTTTTTTTGAGATGTTCTTTAAATACAGCCGGAAAGAATAGAGGGCAGTTTGAGACTAGGAACTGCAGGAAAAATTCACCAAAATGGGGTATAAACGCGACTATACGCGCGACGGGACCATATGAATCACCGCCGTGCGGAGGAGACGAAAATATAGTCGCCGGGCGGATGATTGTAATGTTGATTTGGGGGGAAGGGATAGTTGGGTAGGGAGTAGGGTTGTTATATGACTTGAGTCGGCACCGACTTGCGTCGGAAAAATCATGAATCGGAAGGGACGGATTGAAATGTTGACGATTCAATTCGTAAACGACTGGAGTCGACTGACGAACTCAATCGTATGCTTTTAAAACCGTGACTTGCGATTTAAAATCGGAGCGATTCAAATCGTAACCCGACGCGAGTCGCCAAACGATTTGAGTCGGAATGGAAATTAGTCGGATGGAACGACTTGAAATCGCGACGACGCAAGTCGCCGACGACTCAAGTCGTTTGCGTTTTCAAGTCGTCGGAAGTGAATTTATTCAAATTCCTAAAGTTATGCTGCAAAATCAAATAGGGGATCAAATCGCAGCGCGAAGCGGCCTTTGTCCGCTAGTTCACTGTTTTGATACAGCTTTCGATGGAAGAGGCTCGGTGAGACCTGATCTCTTGTCCAATCGTAGCGTAAAGAGTGGTGCGACGTTGTCTCTCTGTTCAGACAAGAATAGAGTTGGTCGATCAAAATGATTTCCATGAACATATATTTGCATAAATTCACTTCCGACGACTTGAAAACTCAAACGACTTGAGTCGTCGGCGACTTGCGTCGTCGCGATTTCAAGTCGTTCCATCCGACTGATTTCCATTCCGACTCAAGTCGTTTGGCGACTCGCGTCGTTTACGAAATGAATCGTTAACATTTCAATCCGTCCTTTCCGACTCATAATTTTTCCGATGCGAGTCGTTGCCGACTCAAGTCATTTGCATTTTCGCCGACGCAAGTCGGTGGCGACTCAAGTCATAGAACAACCCTAGTAGGGAGTCTGACTCATAAAGTGATCAGATTTGGAGGGATTTGAAATGGAATTGAGAAGTTTTATATCGATTTGATGATGATTTGCGGTTTTGGACCTGCCGCGAAATAACCTTGATCAGACAATCTTTAAATTATAAACATGTTACAAAAAACACGTTTTTGAAGAAAACTAGAAAACTTTAGATCGACAGGGTTTCCCAAAAAAAAAACCCTCTAGCGGTGTTCTCTCCGATTTTTGAAATCCCGAATTTTTAACCCGATTTTCATCGTTTTTTTTTGGAGATAAATTACGCAATTTTGCACACAAACGCCATTTAATCGGCTTCACTCCCATCCAGGCTGTGTTTTCTCAAATGTCTTTTAAAAAGCCGACCTTGGGCTGCGAGGAAAAATGTAAAAATTTGAAAAATGGGACTTTTCTCAAAAACCCTGGCATGGGAAAAGCATCGAAAATTCAGCCAATTTCGCAAAAATGTCAATAATTGTCATAAAAATTCGGGAAGTTCAAAAATCGGAAAGAAACAAATCTTCTCAGCTCCTCGAGATGGCTAAATCGTAAAAATTGGACACAACTGCGGACCGCTAGAGGGGGGGTCTTCTTTGGGACACCCTGCCCCCCTCTTTCCCCCTCCAACCCCCCTGTTTAGGGGGAAAGAGGGGGGGAACGGGAGGTCTACCCTGTAGGCAATACCTCGTATACTTTTTAACTCTTTAATAATGCGTTAAAATATTCACTGGAATCCGGACACCGCGAAAAGGCTTTCGACAACATGGTGGGGCATTGGGATGGCATCGTTTTTGGGAAGAGATGGCCAGATCCGGACCCGGGACCAAAGTGGAGGGTCACGTCAAGTGGTTGCCGCCAAGACGACGCCACTGTACACTGGACGGTCGGCGGACGGGCAAAAGCTTCCGAGGGAACAACTAGGGAACGCGCGAAAAATTCTAATATCTACGGTAAAAATTGGTAATTAATTTGGAAAAGCTTCGTTTTCGCCGGAAAATCTATATTTTTTATTTTCTACAAAAATTTATATGATTTCCGCGTTTAGGAATAGTAAAACACGGTATCGCTGCCTCTATTTATATTAGCAAAACTAGGTACTAAAGAAGAAAACAAAGAAAAAGAAAAACATTTCAAAAATTTTTGAGCGATAACGGTTTTGCACAAAATTCCTCAAAATAGACCAATTTCGCCCAAAATGGGCCTCAGTTACGAAATTTACACGTTAACAGCCGAGAAGATTGTATACCAATACAAAAAATTCAACGATTGGGTAAATAAAGCATAGACTAGCCGGGGTGTACTCAATCCCAGCGTACGGACCCGGCTAGCTAGAGCGGGCGGCAGCAACCGGCTATTAGCCTCAGCGCGTAAAATAATCCGTTTTCTCCTTGGGGCGGAAGATCCGAGAGAGGGAAGAGAGGAGCGAGAGAGATATATAGAGAGAGCGAAAGATAGTTAGAAAGAGAGAGAGAGAGTTAGAGAGAGAAAGAGATAGAGAGAGCAAGAGATAGAGAGGGAGAGAGAGAGAGAGAAGAGAGAGTGAATCTCAGGGCCGGACAACCCTGAGATCCGGACAAGCCATTGAGTATTTTTACTTCCTGTAAGCTTCCTCACATTTAGTTAGAAAAAAGACAGTTAGGTCCTATGAATGGCCCGTAAGTAAGGAGTGGAATGGAATGATCGGTAGTCGCCGCTCTCTCCCTCTCTCCCTCGCTAGATCCCATCCTCCTCCCGTTCGGTCCTCGTATGTTTGTGTATTTGGCCACCGATCCCCCTTCAGGGCACACACACACAAATCCCTCCCCCCGTCCCTTCATTCCGATCCACTCATTCCATCGGCTGATGGGGAACAGGTGTCTACAGGAAAATGCGCCAGCTAAAAATAGGGGCTTAAGACCGAGCTTCTTCAAATACGCTAAAACTTCGAAAAAACTGCGTTAAAAATTACAGCGTTCTAGGTTTTCAGAGAAAAGAGGCGATAAAGATGCCATTATTATGTCTTCGTAGTCGAGGCCAGATTTGGCCATCTGCCAGCAAGCGACTTTACAAGCCGTGTCGTTCCGGCCCGTAGACGTTATCTTATCAAGCGGAAAGGCGGCACAAGAAAGTTTCAAACGAGCCCCTCAGAATAGATGTATGATTTTACAAGATTTAAAATAGGAAAATTTAACGGAAAACCGTTGACATGGTAATTCCAACAATTTCAAAAACTAATTTTGCACGCTTACAAACCTTAGAAAATTGGTATTAGACTGTTAGCGGGGAGGGGGGTAATTTATTTAGCCTGAAACCAACGATTTGAGGATATTTAGTGAATTGTTATAGTGGTTTTAGTACCTTTTGATTGCTAAAAAGTTATGAAAAAAAAATGGAAATTATCGAAAATTCAAAATTGTTTACTCTTTTGGCAATTTCGCAAAACGTTTTTACCAAAAAATGTTAGAAATTTTGATAATTTGAGTTTTATGAGCTTTGTTATCTAAAACTTTGTAGAATTCTACCAAAAAGCTGTATAATTTGTGTGTAGGGACCCAAAGGATTACTAGGAAAACGTGGACCCCCTGCTAACAGTCCAGTACCAGAAAACCTACATCGATAATCAAAAAAACGTTCAACCCCGGCAAAATGTTGCGCAAAATTGGCCCCGATTTTGGGAGAAAGCCGGCCGGCCGAGGGGGGTGTTGTGGGGCTGGAATTTGAATGTGGAGGGTGTGCCGTTTCGGGGTGGCGCCCCCCTTGCCTATTCAGAGCAGCCGCTAGCCCCCGGTGCAGAGCAGAGACTCACAGATTCACATGCAAATCGAATGACCCCCGTGGACACGAGGGCCGGTGAATCGCAGGTCGAATACGGGGCTACCATTTGAAGGGCTGCAGATAGGTGTTGCTCGGAGATTCGGATGAAAATTGGGTTCTTTCGCATTATCGGGGGGTTCATAGCACCCAATTTTTCCAAATACAATCGCGGAAAAGTACTTCTAAAAAGCGTCCTATTATTACTCGATGAACAAACCCTTTACAAATTTTATTTAAAAAAATACAAAAATATCGATTTCCCGCCCAAAAATCGTCGATTTTGGACCAAATTTGAATATAAAATTAGTTCTAGTTTTTAGATAGTTTTCTAGTTGAATAATGGTTATATTTTACTAGGAACATTAATAAAATACTTGCTATAAAACTCCTAAACAGTTCCAAGTCCCCCCCGATAATGGGAAAGAACCGAAAAATGCGTCGTCGAAAATTTAACTGGGGTGGAAAGAGAAAAAGCCAGCTGCACAATCATTTAATTTGGTATCGACAGCTACGCGTGGCGACCAAATACGTTAATTTTCCCTTAAAAAGTGTTTTCCAAGCAGATAACAAAGAGCAGTTTTGCCGTGTTTTGGCGTGACGCGTAGCTGTAGGCACTTACCCACTGAAACGCCAATTTTAGGGTTTCCTAGTCGCTTTAAAATTACCCCAGTACCTCGAAAAGAAGAGGCAACATTCAAAATTAGCAAAGAAATTATATTTTACAACCATAAATTTATATAATATTTTACACCTGAATATATATTTTATTATATTTACACCTGAATATATGAATACATAAATTTATACCTGAATATATATTTTACAACCATAAATTGTTAAGACATAAAATCAAGGGCAAGGCCCTGCCTTCCGTCTCAAGGCAGAACACTAAAATGGGATGCCGAAAGCTCGGTTTGGCCTGCAAAAGGCGTCGAGAATGGGATGGAAGGAAACGTCGATAGAAGAGGGCCCTTCAAAGGAAGGGGCCCGGCAAAGGCTCATAAATTCTGACACGAACGAACGGCCACCACACCACCCACACCCCCAGCAGATGGACCCCTAAAAGTTTAGGGGTTCCATCAGGGAAATGAAGATTTTGGCACTGGGGAATACGGGGAGGAGACATCTTTTTGGCTTTGAAAGTATATTGGTACGCGGAAGACGGGTTTTTTTTAACAAAAATTTTCAAAGATGTTGACACTAAGCTTCATCGAAATTGCTAAGATCTTATTTTTCGATAAAAACTGGATATCTTAAATATCCAAAGCAAATTCTTGCGGTGATTCAATCATTACCAGGATCCGAAATCGAATTCCTAGCCAAGCAAAACCTAGAAAAGACGTGGCCGTACAGGGTGTCCCAATACAAAAACACCTCCCTCTAACTCGACGCAGAAGTATCGGATCAGAATGATAGTTACACTATTAGAAAGCCCTTGAAACGGTCAGTTTGCAACAATTTTCAAAACCACGTTGTTATTTGACCCCGCTATTTTAGAAACCATTTTGTAACATATTCCGGTTTTTCGAGATTGCATACTAGCTATTTCACCTCAATTTCTCCATACAAAATGACCGGAAGTAGCCGTTAATTAGATGCAGAGGCCGTTCTTTAATGTTTTTCAAAGCTGTGTAAAATGGTGGTTTTCAATAAAAACATGGTTTTGAAGATTGTTACAAACGCGCCGTTTTAAGGGCTTTCGAATGGTGTAACTATCGTTCCGATCTGATACTTCTGCATTGAATTAAGGGTGAGGTGTTTTTTTTATTGGGACGCCCTGTACAGAAAAAAAATCAAATTTTATTTGTGAATTAAAATGGGAAAACCGAGAAATTGTGAGTGCCTGAAAAATGTGCTGCTGGCCAAACTATCGTCTGGCCAGCAGAAAATTTTCCTAGGAATTTAGGAATTTGGTGGTGCAGGGCGGGGGGGGGGGCGATGTGTGCAGGCCAGCTGGGCGGACGAATCAGCAGCGCCCGACTGGGTGAGGGAGCATGGAAAGGGAGGAGAGGCCAGAGATACCGACGGTCATTCCGGCGCACCCATAAACCGTAAATGAAGCCCCCGAGGTGGGGGTCGGGGATTCGGACCTGGTGGATAGAGGCGTTTATTGGAAGAGCTGTAGCAGGAGGATAATTTTAAGAATTTATGAACATTTTTGGTTACGCTTGGCTTTACCACACCCCCCCCCCACCCCGCCGGAATGTTTTGGCTATATCTTTTTCCATTTTACATTATTGTAGACTCAAATTAAAACTCTAAGTATATTTTTCGACGCTCTATCGAATGACGTCGCAAAAATCCCGACAAAATAAGCGAAAATACCGAAAACTTTGAGACCCTTCGGCTGTGGGGGGAGGGGGGCAGGGGTAAAGTATTTTTGACCTGTCATTAATCCTAAGCGCTACAAAAGGGATAGCAAAATCAAGGTGCTTTTTCATTATCGGGGGGAGGGGCGGATTTTCTTGTAGAAACCCAGAAATCACTCGTAGGCATTTTAAAAGTTTTTTGTGTACTTTTGGCGTTTAGTGAGCCCAGTATCGTAGAATTTTGGCTATATTTTCAGCCGGGGAACTTTCTAAAAAAAACCTTAAAAATTAACCTTGGTGGCAAAAAGGCTATTTCGGCAGTTTCTTAACGAAAATTACGTCAAATTTTTGCGTTTTGGGCATAGTAAAAAACATTTTATAAAAATTGGAAGTCGAAGAAAAAACATAGATAGACGCTCAGATACAGCGGCAAAACAACAACTCCATAAATTTTTATTTAAGGCTCATAAATGTCGATCAAAGAGGCGTGATCTCGTCTCGGGCGATTGTCGGGCGAAGAGATGGCATAAAAAGGGCGAGAAAGCGCCTGTTTCTTATCACTTCTTCCCCTCTTGATGTCTTGCCCCCTCCGTCTTTTCCTAAATGGACTGTCCGAGTAGACGTGTAGGTGTGTGTGGGCGAGGGTTGAAAGTGGGCAAATTTGGACAGGGTGAACGGGCGTTCCCCCAATTTACAGCCCTTATCACCGGCTAGACGGCTCCGTCAATTCCTACCGAAAGGTTGAATCATGATGGCGTCACGGAATCACTTAAAAAATTAAAAACTCAAGCTCACCGACGCCTAAGCCTAAGCCTAAGCCTAAACCGAAGCCTAAGCCGAAGCCTAAGCATATCCCCGAGGCTATAAGCAAACCTATGTATAAGTCGAAGCCTAAGCCACAATCTAAGCCTAAGCCTATGCCTGACGCTAAGCCCAATCAAGCTGAAATACGCGACAAGCCCAATCCGTTATGCAATGGAGTGACGGTTAGCCGTATTGTTCCGGATTACGTGCCACGCAGCGCGTACGGATAACTGTGAGACACAGCGGGCGAGAGAGAGTGAGAGAGAGAGAGAGAGAGCGCGCGCATGCGAACCTACAAAGATACATCAAAATCTCATGAAAAAACGTCTGAAGATGGTTGGCGAAAACTTCGCCATGCCCCGTTCCGTCATGACAAACAAACAAACAAAAACGTTCCAGGCCCCACCAAGGGAACGGAAAAAATGGCGACGAAAGGCGAGAAATAACAAATATTTGAAAGGGGGATGCGGGTCGGGGTGGGTGGGGGTGAATATAAACCTGTTAGAGGAAGACCGGCGGGTGGTTTTGTTGGGTTGTTGAGAATCGAAGCCCGCTTTCTTCTTTCCGTGGGGTAACTGATGGCTTTTTGTTCGAGCGGACAATGGATTGTTGCGCTGCCCTTGCAGGTCGATTTTGTTGCAGGAGGGGGGGGGAGGAATTGAATGTCTTTTCATTGTATAGAGTACAAATCTTTGAAAGTGGAGCAAGGTTGAGAAATTGCAAGGATTTCTTTATGGTGGGAAATCACGTATGAAAGATCTCTGAGAGAAAAAATTCTTAGTGACGATTTTCCAGCTAGAAAGGCCGTTTTAAAAGCGATTTTGAGAGTTGTAGTAAATGTAGAATTGTTAATGTAGAAATTGCAAGTATTTTTTATGATGGGCGATCGAGTTTTACAATCAAAAACTTTAGTTTACAATTTTCCAGCTAGAAGGACGGTTTTCAACATGATTTCTGGGCAAAACGTCTCGAACCGTTGACTTTTCGAACAGATATTTTTGGAATAAATGATTTTTGGACTTTGACAATAAAAAAGTGTAAACCCAACAGTTTTTTGTCTTTTTTTCTGGAATACGGCAGAGAACAGCCGCCGAAACGAGTAAAACTTGCGACGATTGGCTAGCTGCTTTAAAATTCCTGATCAGCTCGAATCGAATGAGGGGAATCGTCAAATCGGTTTGGCCGACCTGTGCCATCGGCTGAAAATACCTATTTCCCTTTCTTTAGCCAGTTCTCCTTTTCTCCGCCGAGCCAAAACGTGATTGAAATGGGGCGGCAAAAGTATTGTCGCATAGCCAGTGATTAGACGACAAAGACCGGTGCTAGTGGAAATGGAATCGAGGTGAACATGAAGCCAAAAAGTCCTTTTTCAACGTAAATGTCTTACATCCCCTTCACTTTGGTGATTCCCGGGTTAATTTTGAAAGTTGGTACCACGGAAATAGGCCCAAACAGTTATAAAAGGACATGCGGCACCGCTAATAAGGAGCGCTTTTTTCGAGTCATCCTGGAAGCGGCTGGAAAGATAGCTTCTTCGACATTTCTACACATTTCGTTAAAAAACAAAAGAAATCGTTCCGGGCGGAACCGAACCTTCCAAGCGATAGCAAAAAGTTTCTTAGGAGAACCGCGTTAGCCATTGCGCTATCACGGATGCAGGTGGGAGGGCACAGGGTCGATCTTGTCCGCGGGGTTCATTTGCCAGGAGGTGCCGGGGCCATGCTCCGAAATGCCAATTTTAGTTTTTTATTTTTTTTAGAATCAGTACTTGCCATTTTGCAAAAACCACAAGTGCATCTTGTTCAGAATTGAATTCTCTATCAAATGAGCTATCTTTCGAGCCCGTTCCCAGGATGACTCGAAAAAAGCACTCCGTATAAGGGCCTTGGACCACACTTCTTTGCCCCTTTAAACTTTTCCGGTGTAGTTTGTCTCAATTTGTCCTTGATACTCGTCCCGATGACGGGATGTTTGATGTGTTGCTCGACAGTCGATGGCCATTAAACAAAGATGCAACTCAGCGATTCTAGACTGAAAAGTCCCTAAATTGGGCCCCTTCTCCCGGGACGGGGGCTGCACTTTGGCTGCGCATTATTCAGCAGAAGCCACCCGCCCTCTCGGTTTTTATTGGGAGACGTCGGCCCGTTCGGCATTCGCTTTTCGAGCAGATACAAGGAGTTTTAATCATTTCAGGATAAAGCGTGATTTCTTTTTCGTGAGGTTCGCTAGGATGATCTAAGACATTTGCGATCGAAAAAACGCATCGCTACGAAAGCCGAAAAGGTTGGAAGCGCTTGATTCCGATTTTCACTGACATCTCCTAGGCTACTGTCACAACCAGATGCCTGGATGCGCGTTTTTTGTGTGAAGGAAACCAGCGCGAAAACTCGTACCGTATCTGACAATTTTTATTCTGGCTCTTCTTCCTAAATTCTATAGGGCGGCCGTGCTGCCTCCTTCTTACCCGCTCTCTCTCTCGCTCTCTCTCTCGCTCTCTCTCGCTCTCTCTCGCTCTCTCTCGCTCTCTCTCTCGCTCTCTCTCGCTCTCTCTCCGGAGATCGTACAGTCTAACGCCTCCGCGGCATCGTTTGACGGCCTTAGATTTTTAGGACAATTTGTATGCAGTATTTCCTCCCGAATATACCTTAAAACATCCTTACCTATTTCGAGCTAAAGGACACTTTGGGTGCGTGCAGATATGCCAAATCCACTGAAACGAAAGGACTGAAACGGGCGATGGCGCCGTTTCAAAAGTTGGTGGATAGGCCCGGGGCCAAAAAGCGTCGGCCTCTGATTCGATTCCGCCCTCCACTCGCCCAACATCCTCAATTTCGACTCGTCGTCCGCGGGGCCCCGTTTCTTGCGTAAGGAGTTGTGGCCCGTACGTACGCTCTAGGCATCTGGTCGTCTGAATGGCGGAGCGTGATTCAGGGGAGACACGGCGGCTGCTAGTTTTTTGAGCGTTTATTGTCCCTGTACTTTTTTTGGGTTTTTCGAGTGCATAAATCACGTTATCTGATTTACATGATTTTCGTGATTTTCCCCTTTCGTGATCCTAATGTCGCTATTTCAGACTGTCAAAATGTACATAGACAAAGTTCTCAAAATGTTAATATTTGAGAAAAATCGACGAAAAGCACGAGCCGCACTCAGCCACAATAACTTCCTCCTTCCCCTAATATCCGTGAATACCCACTCCAAATTGCCCTTTTTCGTTGGCGCTCCGTCTCTCGCCTCCGATCAGAATTTTTCTGCTCCGTCCGTCCAAATGGCCGTCGTGATTCAATTTGACTGGCTATCGGGGTTGATTTCCGTTTTTGTTTTGCCGTCTGAATCCGACCGGCTGCGTTGACTCATAGATCTCGGCATTAGGAGGGCAATCCACTATTTATCCTAGCTTGTTTCAGCATTTTATGTTCCCCCCTTTTTATTCTCACGATCCCCAAATTTCTGGATGCGAGCTTGGGCTCGAGAGAACTTCTGGAGGCGGAAGTGCCAGGTGGGGTAACCGGAGAGGTCAGCCGGAGAGGCGATTCCGTTCTAATTTGTCGGGTTGGGTGTCGAATTTCGAGGAGGAGGGATTGAAAAAAAGTGCACTTATCGAGATGATGTTTATATGGAGCTTGTTAATTTTCGGGACCAGTGTAAAGCAGTAGTTCAGAGAGAAAGAGAGAGAAAGCGAGAGAGAGAGCGAGAGAGAGAAAGAAAAAGAGAGATGAGAGAGAGTGAGAGAGCGAGAGAGGAGCGAGAGCGAGGGAGAGAGTGCGAGAGTGAGAAAGTGAGAGGGAAAGAGTGATGAGAGAGAGAGTAAGCGTGTGAGATTTATGGATAGAGAGATCGCTAGGGAAGTAGAGAGACAGAAACGACTAGACGGAATCGTTTCCTGCCGGAATCCCAAACTCTATTTATCCATAAATTCCCGTGCGCCTTCTCGGAAACGGGTGAATTTGCGTGCCAGTCCGTCGGTATTGCCACGCTCGTATGTATGGGGCGGAAAAGGGAGGCGGCTGGCTGAGAATTTGTGAGTGTTGACGGGGATGGCGGATGTCATGTAGAGGCACGATTAACGCCCGGAATATTTTGAGGACGAGGGAGATAGGGGGATAACTAGAGTCCTCTGCACACCCTCCATATTCACTCGTTTTGAAAACAATTTTTGGGGTGTCTAAAGGGATAAGAACGGGTGTCTTTAATCAGATTTTGTACGCCCTGGTGAGCCGCTAACTCTCTACGCAATAGAATAGCGGACGTACGCGTTGCGTGTCGCCTGCGAGTCCTTTTGCATGATCGGGGGAGGGGGGGAGGTGGAGGGCATATTAGGGGAGGAGAGAACCAAGATTTTTTTCTAGTATCCAATTAATTTGAATAAGAGAAATATTTCTAAGTTTTTTCATGATTAAAAATTCCGTTTTGTTGCTTTTGCATTCTTAATGCAAAACCTATAAATTTAGAATAAAAAAAACGAAAAACAGATTTTTTTTATCAAAACTTGAATATCTAACATTTTTTGACGTTTTTAAGGTATCTCTTGCTTGTAATATAGTTACCATGTACTTAAAACACCATTAAAATGTTTTTATCGCGCTAATTGACATTTCTGAATTTTATAAAATATACAGGCTCCAAGAATTTTTTCCTTCCTCTCCTGCCAACCCCCGATCAAACATCTCGCTTCCGCTCGATCATTAATGTGAAATTCGAGACTAGGTATGTGTTGCGGAAGTGCATGTTCCCCCCACTACCGGGATCCCCCTTCCTTTCTGTTAGTAGATATTCAGCGGAATGGCTAGAAATGTGTCCCAAATTGCCCCCTTCCCTTCACAGATCCTCCCCCCTCCTGCTTCTCCTCCTCGGCCCCATTAATAAGCGTTTTTGCTCACTTTTTCCGCCGGGCCATCGTCGGGTTTTTTTCGGGGCCCCGGATGGCTGTAGAAACCAGGAGGGAATGTGTTTTAGCTAGGGGGCTACACATTGTTTTGTACTTTATTCGGGGTGTTTTGCGAGCTTTAAAGGTGCTAGGAAAATCGTCAATCTTCCCTCGATTACACGGAAGTTTTTGGTATGTAAATCCATTGGTGGTAGTTTTAAAGGGTCTCTGAAATCTGGTCCACGGCCCTGCGTTTATTCCTGGCAAACAGCCAAATGCGACCGCAACGCGCCCGCGCCGTTTCTCAAATGATCTTTTGCCCCTGTTTAGACGTGAAAACGCTTGAATTTAAAAATTCTGA
The DNA here is from genome assembly GCA_958295435.1 of Mesorhabditis spiculigera. Lineage (NCBI taxonomy): Eukaryota > Metazoa > Nematoda > Chromadorea > Rhabditida > Rhabditidae > Mesorhabditis > Mesorhabditis spiculigera. The sequence goes on along the minus strand of CATQJA010001839.1, from coordinate 19,247 downwards.
CACTATTTCTGTGATCCTCATCGCATTTCGATCATTCTAGACTTTTTACTGATGAAAATTGATCAGAAAATCACCAAGATCGAGGGATTGGGTGCCTAACAAGGTATTACGACATGTAATCCCCGCGCACACAAAATGTCGTTTTTGCCCCAAAATTTTTTCGGTTTTTATTTTATTATTATTTTACTTTTCGCAACGAGATCACTTTTCTGGTACTTCTCGGCAGGGACCCTTTCGTTTTTTGGCCAGTAGGTCCAATCCCCGCACGCACGAATTTTGACTTCCAAGCCCCTGTGAGCAGTAATCCGCCCGTTACTATATATTTTGTGTATCCCAAAACCTCCAAATATGACTTCCCGGTTCCTCTAAAAATACGAGCCAGGCTGGCTGCCAGAATTGAATTTAGCCAATTCTAGACGAGGCGTGCCCCCTCCCTTTTTTTCGCGGGGTCAACAACCAGAAGTTCAGGATAAAATACGCATCATTATCCCCCGCTTCCGGCTTGGCGATACCACCGGGGGGTCAAACTAGAGTGCGGCTTATTCAAACCGAGTTTGAATAAGAATTCCGTTATTCAAATCAAACCGGTTTGATTTGAATACGGGATCCTTATTCAAACCAAACCCGGTTTGAATAAGGATTCCCAACTCAAACCAAACCAAACCGGTTTGAATAATTTGAACAAGGTTTGAATAAGAACTATTCTCCAAAACAGCCTGTTTTCTGCACTATTTTTTGCGTTTTGGCACCAATCTATTGGTGGTTCACTTTAGGGTCGTTCGGCAGCATTCCTGACAGGTTTTAGGGGTTGGCGGACTCTTCCGAGACGTTTTTTTCTGGCAGCCCTGCCAAGGTTATCACGACCATTCGGATAATTGTGAACGGTCGCGAATGCCAAGCCTATGGTTAAAAAGTGTGTAAACTCTGTAAACTAAGCCAATTTCATCATTATAATGGTCATGCAAGGTTTTGGAAGGGATGCCTCGAAATCTTAGCCGATTAGCATCCATTGGATAGATTAACATGCTGATTTGCCTGTTGTTCAAACCAATTCAAACCAACTCAAACCTGGTCGGTTTGGTTTGAATAACGGATCCTTATTCAAACCAAACCGGTTTGATTTGAAAAGCAGATTCTTATTCAAACCGCCCTTATTCAAGTCAAACCGGTTTGAGTCGCGATTTGATTTGAATAAGCCGCACTCTAGGTCAAACTGAAACCCACCACTTTTTGGAAATTGAATTCAACATTGAACGGCTGGCCACCAATTTTCATCCAAAATCCATAGAAATTTTCCCGCCCGTGCTTATTCTTTCGGTGTTAAATGTCATTTTTTATTATTTTCTTTGCTCGAAATCATTTAAAATGATAATTGATCTTATCCTTTTTTTACGGTGGATATCCGAATCTGACTAAAAAAATCGACAGCTGATTTTTGTGTAATTGTGTTCTGTTGGTGACCGCAACAGATTTTTAGCAAAAAATCTCAATAGCAAGGTTTTGAATGGGCATGTTTAGTCGGTAAATGGGTTAGAACATCTCAGGCACAAAAGCTGCCCACCAGGCTGGCATTCCCCAAAGTTCTCTGCCAGCTGGCTCTAAAACACGGAGAAGCGCTGGTTAGAGTGCAATAGGGGGTTAAGCCAAAGAACTTTTTTCTGACGACGCGAGGTTCCTTCAGACATTTTTTTTGATTCGACGCCCCGAGACCGTTGACATTCGCGAAATTAATTTCCGAACTTTTCGGATTGCGTTTTTTCGATTGGGCCCATTCGCCCCGTTGCGACGTATCCCCCTGTACTTTTCAATTATACGCCGTGTCCATTATTCGGCCATCCATCCGTAGGACTAGAGATGGGCAGACTAATCTATCTATTCCCGGAAACGACAGCGGGAACAGTCGTGTTTTCGTTGCATTCACACAAAAGAGGGCGAGCCGGGGGAATATGGTGGTCAAGCAGCCGAGGGCAATTTTCCCAAAAAATGCGCTTGATGCTTGAGAGGTTCTGGTTCTGGTATCGTCGGTGTTGCAATTGCGGGCCTATCTGGTGCAGAATATTGTGCTGATTCCGAATCTATTTTCCAAAATTGCGGTATCACAATCTTTCAAAAAGCTATGAGCGATTGAAGCCATGAAAACTATAAAAAGTTGCTGCTTTTGGGCGTTTCTCAATCTTAGGTCGTTCGTAACTTTCGGAAAATCTCGATTTCGCAAATTTTGTACACATGTTCGGAATCAGCGCAAAATTCTGAACATCCTGGAACCCCGACGACGCTGACAATGAGGTCGAGCTTCGAGGCGACAACAAATACGCCAAAACTTGGAGCTCCCTCCATGGATCCCATCCGAACAACTCAAATATGATAGTGGTGTCCATTTCAGAGGTCCGCCCCCGTGCCCAATCTTTGCATTAAGCATATCATGAGTGGTTATGAATATTACAGGAGTGAGTATATTTTCGGAGGGCAGAGCTGCAGAGATTCAATTTGCTGCAGGATACCTGATTAAATTCACGGGATTTGCAGAAAAATTAAGGCTAGCTTACTTAGGCTTAGCTTAGGCTCCGCTTACGCTTAGCTTAGACTTGCGCATCCGCTTGGGCTTCGTTGGCTTAGGCTTAGGCTTGGCTTAGGCTGGCTTAAGCTTAGGCCTAGCTAAAATTTAACTTAGCGCGATTTAATATGCATTAAGCCCAAGCCTAAAGAAAATGATTGCCTAGGAGCCCCTGCTAGTGCTTTTTTGCCTCCGGCTGGCATATTAGCACTGGTGGGATGTTATTCGAGTCGCAAGAGGGGGGGGGACGATGTGTATGGAGGGGGGTCGAATTGGGCAGAATTGGGTGGTGGTTGTGTATATGTGTCCGGCTGTGTGTCCACTGGATTCTCCCGGATATCCTCGCAAAAAGAGGCTGGGGAGATGAAGGGGGATGTACTGGATGATGAGATGAGGGGAGGACCTTGCAGGAAAATGGTTAGAAAGAGAAGAGAGGTACGGCATGATAATAATTCATGGAGGGTGCGGGACTACGGAAGGTTGGAAAAGCGAAGAAAAGCCTAAAGTAAGACAAAGCCGAAGCCTATGCCTAAACCGAAGCGCAAGGTTATGCCTAAGCCGACGTCTAAGCCAAAGTCAAAGCCTAAACCGAAGTCTAACCCCACCACTAAGCCAAAGCCTAAGCTTAAGCCGGAGTTTAAACGGAAGCCCAAGGCTAAGCCTAAAAATAAGCGGAAGCCTAAGCCCGCGCCTAAGTCTAAGCTTCCTCAAAACTACTTCTAACACGTCCTTTTTATTAATTATTCTGGTATCCTCGAGATGCTGCAAATCCTGGAAGTGCCTCCAAATCCCCAACAAGAATCCCCGCATCTAATTGCATTCACTCGAATATAGCCCCCTCACAATTAGCCGCGCCCCTACAGCTTGCTTCTTCTACAGTAGCCCTTACCGGAAAGGAGAGTTTGAGCGTCGAGCTTCAACCTATCGCACTGGATTTCCGGGTCCCACACGAATATTCACCGCTTCTGAAACATCTTGCAAGCGTTCAATTCACACCCTACTGTATGCAAGACTGAGCCCCGCAGCGGAGTGCTGAATTCATTTTGGGGCAATTCAGCTGCTCCCCCATCTCTCTCTCTCTCTCTCTCTCTCTCTCTCTCTCTCTCTCTCTCTCTGTTCATTTTATTCGGGCCACGCCTACGGGTGCTGCGGCTCGCATTTTAGGGCCGATCTCGGGCCCCTCCTGCCCCCATTTTATTACTGGTCTGCTAACAGCTATTTGGTGACCCGGGGATACCGTATGCCGACGAGAGTGAGACTGAGCACGAGCTGTATTCTGTGATATACCTTAGACGTCAATTTTCTAAAATTGAATCTAGAGCACGGCCGTAAAACTACAAACTCCAGCGGGCAATTCTTAAAGAAGCCTAAATTCTACAAGATTACTACCCTTTAAATACCGCTTGGCAGTGTTTTACGTTAAATAATCCTTATTTAAGTAAAACTACAAACTACCAAATTCACGTTACAATCCAAGAAGCGCCATTCCAAAATTCCAGACGCCTTTCCTACCAGTTTCCGAAGAAAACCAAAAAAACGCGGCGCTCCGCCGGTTTCCTGGTTACGGATTACCCGCGTGCCCATCATCTCCAGGGGCCAAAAATCCACCCCAGGGCCCCCCAAAAACTTGTAAATTCCATCGGCACCCGGACGCTGAACAATCGCCCGTCCAGGGCCCCCACGTCTTGGACTACGCGCCACTCCAATTAACGGGTGTGCGGGGTGCGGAGGAATTGCCTGGGGCGGCGTTTCTAAAACTTATTCAAGCGCATTATTGGACCCCGTACTGGCTGAAATTGTTACATTTATCGATACGGCGGCGTGTTTCCTAAAAACCCATTCGTCTACTGCCCAAAACGGCCAATTAAGGGGTATTCAAGGGGAAGAACCCTCCTGTCTGCCTGCCTAACCAATTCCCGATTCGGCCTCCCTAAAACGTGACCTATCTACCTACCGTATCTGCAAGGATGAACCTGACCGCGTTGGCGCAACGGCTACCCCCGGAAAAACTGCTCAAGATCAAGGAGTTGTTCCAGAAGAAGAAGTTGACCCCGCAGATGACGTTGGAGATGTTTAAGAGTACGATATTGCAGGTTCGGATTTGGGGTATCATTATGTAAATTTTCTACTACTAGCTACTATTGACGTACTAGGGTTTTTTTTTTTAGTTTTTTTTAACGATTCAACTATATGCCACGTTAAAGAAATTACGGTACTGAACTGTTAGCGGGGGTGGCTTTTACCCGGAGGGAAAGCTAACATTTTTCTTCTGTTTGAAAATTCGAATTCAAAATTTTTCGCCTTTTTGGGTCGTTTTCATCCATTTTTTACCAAAAAGCCAAAAATTTCGAAGCTTACTCTAATTATTTTATGAGCTATGTCTAACAAATGTATAAAATACGATAAAAATGGTTACATTTTGGTATAGGGCCTGACTTGATTACTTGGAAAAATTTCGTTCTCCCCCCGCTAACAGCCCAGTGCCGGAATTACCTCCTAGTTATTCAAAAACAGTTCCCAAAACCAGTTTGCCATTTTCTGGTGCGACTTATCCATATTTTCCTATTCTAAACCCAGTGAGAAGCCGCTCTCCGTTCCCCCCCAAAATACCCAATTTCCCTCCGAATTGATCCGATTCGTCAGACGGAAATCCCCATGGGACACCCCCAGAAAAATTCAAAATGAATTTCTACTAAAAGGATTTTTGTGGCAAATAGAAAGGGCATTTTTTGTGGCCACCGCCGACTCATCGGAATTAGCGCCTATTTTGCATGGCGATCTCGCGGCGTGGAGGGGGAAGGGAATTAATATTTATGCGGTTGCTTTTAGAGGAAGGTCTTATAGAGAACGAGATCGAGAGAGAGAGAGAGAGTGACAGAAAGACAGAGACAGCGAGAGCGAGAGCGTGGGATAGTGAGAGCGAGAGAGAGGGCTAGCGAGAGAGAGATAGCGAGAGAGATACCGAGAGAGAGATAGCGAGATCGAGAGAGGGAGTGAGAGAGAGTGGGAAAGAGCGAGACGGAGAGAAAGTACGGTTACCTAAAAACTAACGCAAAAATTAGGGGTGTGCCATCGGCCCGTCATGAAAAATTGCCCCTTGCAGAATTCAGCCCTCTGCACTTGCAAAATTGAATCAAGGGATTGGAAAGTGGCGGCATAGGGGTGGGGTGGGGGTTGGGTGTTGGAAGAGCAGCAATTGGCGATTTCGAGCTTTCCCCTCCCGGCCAGAAGTGCTCTGATGAGTTTCGGTTACTCTATTGAGCCCTATTGAGCTCTATGTTGTTAAATTTCTGCCAAAGAACAACTCGGGCGGTATTTTCTCTAATTTACGTTCTGTAACCCCATTAGGACATGAGAACGCGCCAATTTACAAGAACTTTGACGTGATCACTGGAATCCTCTCCTCAAACCATTTGCCGGTTTGCGGCTGTGAATCCTCACTTTCGCGCACGATCTTTGGTAATTTGGCGTTGACGTTGTAAATAGACGCGTCTTTAATTAAATTTAGTTCCAGGGAAAATTTCGTAAGGTAAGGAAGGCTTGCCAAAACATGTTCACTTAATATTTGGGGATCCACCGGATGATGTAGTACAACGTTAATTTTTGCCTTGACTAAAAACTTGCCCTAGCCGTAAGTCAGGATGGTTTCTATTTATAGGTTCCGATGCGAAGATAGCCTTGGTCCGATTTTGGGGCTGATTGGGTGCAATCCGAGAGTTCGTTTTTTGAGAAAGCCTGTAGAGAGAAATTGTCTGAGAAAACCCCTCTAAATCATACTCGCTTTCTAGAATCTACATGTAATTTTCATGGACTGCCAGCTCTCCAGAAATTCCGCGTACCAGACATCGAATCAGTCTGCAACGGGTTTTGTTCGGTTTTTGCAAAAGTTTAACGTGAGGAGAGGCATAAAGTTCATTTGCTTCACGCAGTCTGGAATCTTCTTCTTGATTCGCTTCTCCAGCGTTCCGTTTTTCCTCCCTGGAGGTGGGGTCGTGCCCAAAAATGGGGCGCTAAGGGTCCCATTTGGGGTGTGTCGGGGTGAGTAATGTGTCCCGATGGGTGTCCTTCACGAGACTCGTGAAATGGGCCCGTTTTTGGTGGGTTAATTAATCAGAGGTCGTCCGTCTATCTCTCTCTTTCTCTCCTCTCTCTCTTTATCTTTCTCTCTCTCTCACTCTATCTCTCACTCTTTTGCTTTCCCTTTCTCTCTCTCTCACTCTCTCTCTCTCTCTGTCTCTCTCTCGCCTCGATAATTTATGCGCATAGTAACTTAAGAGCATTGCCCGGAATATCCCCCTCAAGCTTGATAAACACCAGTCCTGAATTCTGATGTAGGCCCACAGAGGCGTAGACAAAGTTTTAGACGAACAGGTGCAGCTCAATTCTGCAGGGAAGTTAAAAATAGGGCGACGTATAGGGTTTTGGAGCGTGATGCATCGAAATAATTAGACGTTTGGGTGATGGCAGGGATTTTTGAGGAATGGGGAAATCTGGGAGAGTGAGAGAGAGAGATGGAACGAGATAGAGAGCGATATAAAATGAGAGTTGGAGAGCGGGAGTGAGAGAGAGCGAGAGAGAGAGTGGCAGAAATCTTTTCTACTCGCTCAAACCCATCTTCCCAAACTAGAATATTTTTCAGCAAAAATCTTCCCGGGTTTACCCCAGGTATTTTCCAAAACCGAAAACTAATTTTTACTTTGAGTATCGTAGATCTCCGGCCGTTCTCTGACCATTACACATCCCCCCACGTGCCCTACGGCCCCAGGGAAAACCAACTAGCCAACGTGATTCCATGAGAGAATACCATTTCCCCCACTCTTCTGCTCCTTAAAAAGTGTCCCACTAACCGAATGGATTGTGGTGGCACTGGAACAACGGGCCGTCGGGTAGTCGTCGATGCAATGGGGCGTACACGCCTTTCCTCTTTACGCCCCCTTCTTTCCCATTCTTCCGTGTTATTATCAGGCATTGGGCCGTGGCCCCTCACTCACGTGCTACCGTAGCGTTTAAAGGGGCTGTTTTTAGGAATTTTCTAAAGTGTTTTTTACGTTGTTGGATTTGGAGTTTGAGTTGTGTGGAATTTTACGCTGATTTCGGATATGTTTACAAAATTTGGTACTTTCCACAGCTCAGGTCAACCTCACCCCACTTGAAGGCTTACTCCGAAATGCAAGCGCTCTAAATCAGCCCGACCCCGCACTTGAGGAGATACATCCTGTTTTCTCGGAAATATTTGCATTTGTGATTCGGTTCCCCTTTACAGTTCGGAGCCCCTTTAACCCTTCCCCTTCTATAATTCCGGCCCTCAAAACCCTTGGAACGTTCAAAAAGCCCTCCACATTCCCCCCGAAACAAGTGCCGCTCATCCCCCCATTTTTCATCACTTTTCAGAATCTCGCGTGTCAACCAGCCCCCCCCCACCCTGCCAGAGTCCCATTTCTGGGCACACGCACTTTTCGGCGCTGAGCGCAGCCGCCGAACACCAAAAAACGATCGGCGCGGCGAGATTTTGGGGCTTAAGCTTGGGGCCATCCAAAGTGGAGCACTCCCATTTCTGGGGCCATACGCGAAACTCTTCTTCCCGAATTGCCGAATTATTTAAGGGGTTTCCGAGCATGATGAACCTGCGCTAATCGCCCACACAACCTCTCAGAGGGGCAGCGGGTGGCTATTTCCGGTTGGAATCCGTTATTAGTAAGTAGTTTTATCGCGTGGGCCTAGGCTTAGGCTTAGATTTCCGGCTAAGTCTAGACTTAGGTTTAGGCTTAGGTTTGGCCTTAGGTCAGACTTAGGTTTATGGCAAGGCTTGGCTTGGCTTAAGGTTCGCTTGGGCTTGGCTTAGGCTTGGCTTAGGCTTTGGCTTGGTTTGGGCTTGGCTTAGGCTTGGTTTCAGCTTGGCTTAGGCTTTGGCTTGGTTTAGGCTTGGCTTAGGCCTGGCTTAGGCTAGGCTTAGGCTTGGCTTAGAATTGGCTCAGGTTTGAGCTTAAGCTTCGTTAAGCGCTTATTTGAGCTAGTTACGTGGAGCTTGCGCCGTGCACGAATCCCCTATTTTTACAATCCATTTCCTCGCCCAAATGACGATGTGATGAGGAGTGGAGTGGAATGGGTAGCGAGCAGAGACACAAATTGAAGGCTTTTCCCCCAGTGGCCATTCATATAAGCCCTCGTGGGGGGCATTCATCCTTGAAAGCCATCACATCTTCTCATCCATCTACCCCCTCCCCCCCCTCCAGCCATCAGAACTCACCACCACACATCCTCTTCCCTTAACTAACTTCATGGATGGTTGTTCGAATTGGCTAGATTATTGATCAAAAAAAATCGCCATAGTTGCTTGGATCTGTGAGAAGGAGATTTTCAAATTTCGTGCATTTTTTCAGGCTACACTTTACTTAACCCCCTCCCCCAGCCGGAATGTTTTGGCTATAACTTTTTATTTTACATTATTGTAAATTAAAACTCTTAGTATATTTTTCGACGCTCTATCGAATGGCGTTGCAAAAATCCCGACAAAATAAGCAAAAATACCGAAAACTTTGAGATCCTCCGGCTGGGGGGAGGGGGTAAAGTAAAATCTAACCTTTTTTGACTATCAGGCATTCATAACTTTTCGCTGGGCTACCAATACAAGAAAATGATGCTACGACTCCTAAGAAAACTACTAACAATTCCATTCACGTTCTATCGTTTGAAGTTGTAATACTGTAACCCGCAGCCCCGTAAAGGACCTCAAAAACGACATTTGACTGGCAGACACAGGCGAAAATTGGTTGCTGTGCGTCGTACCTCGGATTTGATTAGGATTGGACCGAGAATTGGGGGAACGTCATGGTCAATGGTCAGTCAACATTCGTACCTACGCATTTGGATTTCTCGTTTGACAGGGCTATTTTCCTGTTTAATGGTCTTTCTCTCCCCCCCCCCCATCTCTCTCTCTCTCTCTCTTGCTCTGCTTCTCTCACTTTCCCACGCTCTCGCTCTGTCTCTCTCTCCCTCTCTCTCTCTCGCTCTCGCTCTCACTCTCCCTCTCTCTCGCTCTCTGGCTCTCTCCCTCTCTCTCGCTCTCTGTATCTCTCTCTCTGTCCCTCGCTCTACTAATTGTGCCTTCTTTTAGCTCTCGCTATAATCTAGCTTAATTGAGCGGATTAAGTTCCGAAAAAACATGTTTTTGAACACAAACTTGTACTCTTCTGATTGTGTCCCCAGGGGCTCCCTTTTCCTTTTTCACAACATTTGAACCCGGATTTGGGTTCTACGCCGTTGTGGCTTCAGAACCGTTCTATTGACGCGAAAAATTGGTGAAAAACGGGGATCTTGGGATTTAGTTCCGCATTTTGAGTTTGCGCAGATTTTTCGAGGTTGGATTAGCTGCTCTCGGAAACGCTATGCGTAATACGTTATAATGGATAAATTGGTGTGGCTGTTGCTCTCTCCCTCACTTTCCCTCCCTCTCGCGCTCTCTATCCTCTCTCTCCATCTCTCTACATCTTTCCCTCTCTCTGCCTCGCCCTCTGTCGCTCTGTCGCTCCCTCTCTCCATCTCTCGCTCTCTCTCTCTCTCTCTCTCTCTCTCTCTCTCTCTCTCTCTCTCTCTCTCTCTCTCTCTCTCTCCGTCCCTCCTCGTTCTCTCTCTCTCTCTCTCTCTCTCTCTCTCTCTCTCTCTCTCTTTCTCTCTCCGTCTCTCTCTCCATCTCTCTCTCCATCTCTCTTTCTCTCTCGTTCTCTCTCTCCCCCCCCTCTCTCCCTCACTCATTCCAAGAACTCTAACAGGAAGCACCATCTTCAACATTTCCAAAACCTCCGCGTTGATCTGTGGTCAAAACCTCGTATTTTTCGAGGAACACCAATGTTTCTTGTGAGCACCATCAGTCAAACCCGATGTCTACCCACTTTTTGAGGCGGCCTCTCAAAAACTCAGACCGCCACAGCCCTGATTGTCACTCAAAAAATTAGCAACTGTTGGACGGGGTGGGCGGCGATTTCTCGGGTTGCTCCGTCAGACAAGCCAAATTGGAGGTCAGAAGTCAATTATTTTTAGTGTTTTTATCTTTTTATCGGTAGTGACTGTGAGATTCGGCACCCGCTCAAGCTCATCCCGGAAGCTCCGGAACTTTGAGCACCAGCTGGAAAGTGTGGTGTCGATCTTTGGCAGCTAGTGGAAATGGATGGGCATGGCCAATATCCACTCTCCACGCCTTCGAAGGAACACACATTTCCAATAAGTTTTGCTGGCATGTGCCGCAGGGCGCAATATAGGGGTCCGAGAAATTCAGAATTTCTGGGAAGCCCGGATGGTTCTTTGGACGGGTTTTTTGGTTTGTTGAGTAGATAAGGCTTAGGCTCAGGTTATGGATAGGCTTAGGCTTAGGTTGGGCTTAGGCTTAGTTTCCGGCTTAGTTTCAGGCTATGGATAGGCTTAGACATAGATTTAGGCTTAGGCTCTTAGGCTTGGGCTCTGCTTTCGGCTTAGGTTTAGGCTTACGACCGGCCTTTTTCTGTGCACCATGAACTTCTACAACTTCTCCAAAGCTCAGCAAACCTTCAAGAGCCCTTTCCACCACCAATTACCACTTAAATCCCTCTAATTTGATTTGCTACGTTTTTTTCTTTCCGTCATCTATGTATTTTGCCCTTCTCTCCACCCCCATAATTTCGCGCCATAAAATGCGAATAGACTCTACTGTTTCTTCGTCCTTCTCCCTCCCACTCTCTTTCTCTCTCTCCCCTCACTCGCTCTCTCTCTCTCTCTCTCTTTCTCTAACCTCCCAATTAGCCATCAGCCACAGTAGTTTTAAAGCATGAGCTTATAAATTCAGCATGCCTGATCAACGCTGTGGCCATAAATCGCCGGGTTTCCTTTTCCAGATTAATCCCCATCGGCTAATCCTTTTAATTGAAAACCTGGCCGGGAATTTGCGATTTTCTTACAATCTTTGGTTAGGCAAATCGTCAGGTACCGAATTCTAAAGATTCCTCGCCACTAATCGTATTCAAGAAAAAAGGCAGTATTTATCTTCGTACTTGTGCAAACAATTCATCTGGACCTTAATCGGTTTGGGTATCTGGACCTAAGCAATCGACCGTATTTTGGATTCTAATTTTCTGACGTACATCGTTAGAGTTTTGCCCGTATTTATTGAGCATGCGATCCCACTTTCTATTCGATGATCTCCCGAACTTTTTATAAGGTCTTCAAGTTCTGTAAAAAGTTGGGCTTGATGGTCGTTCTTGGTCGGATCGGGATAATCTCAAAATTTGTCCAAAATTGTGCCAAAGGTCCATTTCATTATTGAAAATTTCAGTCTAATCTCACTCTTTCAGAAATACCTCTCTCTCTCTCTCTCTCTCTCTCTCTCTCTCTCTCCCTCTTTCTCTCTCACTCTCTCTCTCGCTCTCTACTCTCTCTAAAGCATACCGTTTCGACTAAATCTTTCCGTAGAAAACACCTACAATATCGGCTATTCCACTTAATCACATTTCAAAACACGACCGGCTCTCTCCCCGCCAACCCACCAATAAATAAATTCCACCTCGGCGAGGGCGTCAGAGAGGTGCAAGGCGGAAATACCCTTTTTCGGGTTGGTCGCAACAGGGCAATTCGCAATTCCCTCTTTGCCACGGCCATTCTTGCTTCTCCAATTAATTGCATTGGGCTGAGATTGGCTGGGCAGTGCCGAACAAAAACCCCCGAAAATGCGCCAAAAATGGGCAGGTACAGTGGCGAAATTTTTTTATGTTAGCAATGAATTCCGGGAGCAACTAAGCATCAGCATAAGTTTTTAGCTCGTTTTTCACCGGAGCCTAGGCCTAAACCTAACCCTTAGCGTAAGTCTGGCCTAAGCATCTACTCTAGCTTTACCCTAGTCCCAGTATAACCCTAGCGCTTAGCCCAAGCCCAAGCCTAGCCAACCGAAGCCCAAGGCTAAGCCTAAGCCGACGCCCCAGTCGGAGCCCTAAGCCCAGCCTTCTTTATCCCCGGCAGTTCCGGTAATTCCGCTACAATTCCGGCATGCTCCTGTTTACACTCGGCCGGCTTCCGGTCATCGAGAATTTCCGAGGATGTTCCGGTCATTTCAGGCCCCGCGCCTGGCACCGGTGAGGGTAGATACACCGTAATATGTTAATTACCCTAAAAAATTCCTAGTTTTTTCGGGTCCATCCTCGAATTCATGGGTTCCAACCTCCATTCGAGTGTAAAAAGCAGGGCTGAACAATTTTCACCTGCCATCATTACTATAAAGTTTTCTGACGATTCCGGAAACCGAAAAAAGTGGGAAATATTATTCAGCGTGATGCTCTCTTTCGGCAACGATGCTAACTTTAAAATTCCATATTCAGATGGAAGGCGCAACCGGTCAGAATGCGCCGATTTCAACGATATCCGCCCCGACCCGACGAATGAGGGCTGGGTGATCGCCGTCTTCTCCGTCGTCTACCTTCAATTTTTGTGCTCGGCCTCATTGGCAATACGGCCGTCATCTACCTCACGTTTAAGGTAGCGTCAATAATAAAAATAATATCAAATATAATGCAATTTAAATGTAATAAAAACACTATTTTCTAGAGTAAGCGATGGGGCATTAGCACGGCCCTAAAATACGTCTCCAATAACCCCAAATTTTCAGCACCGCCATCTTCAAACCGTGCAGAACATGTTCATCCTAAACCTTGCCCTTTCTGATGTAATTGTATGCCTTCTATCGATGCCCTTCACCCTTGTCACCAACATCTACAAGGCTTGGTACTTTGGCAGCCCGTTTTGCCATCTGTTGCCAATGGTACAGGTCAGTGGTTTGGCATCGCTTACGTTTTCGTTTTTAAATGCTTGTGGAATTTCGGGACGGGACCCGGCTTACGGTATCTGGCTCAAAACCATCGAGCTAGCTATGTAGGTTCCATCCGGAAACTCCAAAGACACCTAAAACGTCTCTTTGTCAGCTATCAAAGTGTTCGAATTTGGAAACATTTGCAGGGCGTCTCCATCTTCGTCTCAACGTTTTCTCTATCAGCGATAGCGCTGGATAGATACAATTTGGTGGTTAGACCACATGCACATCCGTTAAATGTTAGAGGTAAGAACATTTATTATACATCGTCTCCACCCCATCGTTTCGCCCATAAAATGCACATAGACTCTACTGTTTCTACGTTCTTCGCCCGCTCACTCGCTCTCTCTCTCTCTCTCTCTCCCTCTCTCTCTCTCATTCTCGCTCCCGCTCTCTCTCTTTCTCTCTTTTTCTCTATCTCTCTCACACTATCTATCTCTCTCATTTTCTCTCTCTCTTTCTCTTTTTCTTTTTCTCTCTCTCACTATCTATCTCTCTCGTTTTCTTGCTCTCTCTCACTCTCTGTTTCTCTCTTTCTCTAACCCGCCAATTAACCATCACCCGCAGTAGTTTTAAAACATAAGCCTAATTCAGGCGCGTGTCTTGTGGCGCGCCATGTCCCTGATCGTCTCCGTCATCGTCTGTCTACCGTATGGATGGTATATGCGCATTCAGACGTATCCCGGGTTTTGCGGCGAGGTGCGAGAATTGGAATCCAAAATCCAGCCTGTCGTTTTCAGTTACTGTCGGAGAGTTGGCCATCCCAAGATGTTCGTCTTGGTTATGCCCTGCTCGTTTTGACCACCCAATTCCTTCTGCCGTTCGCCACGATGGCCGTCTGCTACTATACCATCTTTTCCGTGCTCAAGGAGGTCAGAAAAATACTAGGGTTACAAAAAATCCTCGTGTGTCTCTCTTTATCTCTGTCGCTCTCTCTCGCTCTCTCGCTCACTATCTTTCTCTAGCTATCTATCTCTGTCTATCTCTATCTCTACCGTCTCTCTCACTCTCTCTATCCCTCCCTCTCTCCATCTCGCTCTCTCTATCTTTCTCGCTCTCTCTCTCTCTCTCTCTCTCTACTCTCTATCTTTTCTCTTTTTTTCCTCGCTCTCTCGCTGTCTCCCCATATCTCTCCTATCTCCATCCATCTTTCTCTCTCCCCTCCTCTCGTTCCACCTCCGTGTATCTCTCAGTCTCGCTATCTCGCGCTCTCTCTCTGTGACTTTCGTTCTATCTCCGTCTCACTCTCACGCTCTTTCCTGTTTCCCGTTCTTTCTCCTTTGTATCGCTCTCTTTCTCGCCCTCGCTCTCTCTCGCTCGCCGTCTCCCTCACTCTCTTACTATCTTTGATCGCTCTCCTTTTGCCTCTCTCTCACTCACAAAAAAGTACGTCCAACCTCCCCAAATTAACCTTCTCAATTTCAGCGAGCCGCCGTAAAACTAAAGAAGCTAAGCGAACGGAGCCAACTTCTGGAGAATAGCACGGCATTGGCGCATGAACAATCGGTGGACACTGGCGATTACGTGCCAGCAGCTGAAGGACAACAAAGACTCACCGTAGTCATGCAGCAAAGACGAACAACCATGATTCTCGCTTCAATGGTAAAGATTTACCCCCTCTTTTTATCCTCGCATTATTCAGGTATTGCTATTCGGTGGGACCTGGTTACCGTACAACCTATTCACAATGCTCGTCGACTACGGCGAGGGCTTCTTCTATTACGGGGAGACGAATTACGAGTATTTTGTCAGCACAATTACGCATAGGTACGTGCGGAGAGTGCCTTCACCTTACATATAACCTGATCCTTCAGCTTTGCCATGATCACCATCGTTGCCAATCCATTTCTGTACGCGTGGTTGAATCCGTCGTTTAAGGAGATTTTGATGAAGGTATGGGTTTTGTTTAATATTTGATTTTTCTTAATTTTAAGACTCTACGCGGCCGATCGCATGCTGATTTGAAGTATCATACAAGCATTAGCCGGACACCAACTGTGGCGAAGAAGCCGGTCACTAAGGTAGGGGGAGAGAAAGAGAGAAAGAGAGAGATATAGCGAGGGAAAGAGAGGGAGTGAGCGAGCGAGAGAGAGAGGTGCGAGAAAGAGAGCACGAAAACGAGAGCGAGAGATAGAGAGAGAGAGAGAGAGAGGAGAGAGTGAGGAGAGAGAGGAGAAGCTAGAGAGAAAGTGAGAGATAGTAGGAGCGTAATAGAGGGCGAGAGAGCGCGAAAGCGAAAGGGAGGGCGATAGAAAGGGGGAGTAAGAGAGAGGGAGAGCGAGCGAGAGAGAGCGAGAGATACCGCGAAAGGCGTTATTAAATTCCCCAGCTTCAGGTGTCGAGCAAAGCCTCCTGCCCGTCCGTCGGCTACTCTGAGGTCTACCAAAATTCCACGCCAGCCACCCCGGGTTCCCCGTAGACCCATCCCTACAACCAACCGTGCCAATTCCATCCCTTAACTGTCAGCCCGAGTTTTGGAATGTCTCTTGATCATCATTCACCCCCGTTGCTCAACGTCCTTGTCTCGGTTCTTAGGTGGTCGGAACCGATGATCGCAATAAAGTAATTTGAACTTACTTGCCGTTGTATCAAATTGCGAACAATGATACCATCTCAAATAATAAAGAATGAACTACAAAATGAGGTCATTAAAGTGTCTACAAAAATATTTGGGTATCAACCAGCCCATAAAGAGTACCGCCGTACTTACGAGCGAGCCGGAGCCTCCGCAAAAGCTGCGAGCGGCCCTTTTGCGCGCCAAAACCCGCATGTCTGGCAGGGGAAAGACCAGCTGCGCGTTTCCCCATTGGGTCTGTCGAAACATGCCGAAATCGGGGCCTCGAATTTGTTGGGCTACGTTAAATTTTTGTACGAATTTTTTAGGCAGAGATGCTAGACATTATTTAAGCTCGATTTGGAAAAGTCGTCAGCATTTTTTAGCTGGAGAAAGTCCCACATTTTTTCACATAGATTTCCCGCGTTTAGAAAGGTTTAAAAATTTTTCAATTTTTGACAGCGCGATCGGGATCAGCAAAAAATTCTGCACACATTAGGAATCCAAATCTCACTACGACGTAGAGGCAGCTACAGTCAACAGCCCCAAGTTGATGTTGCCGTTTTCGCGTCCCAATTGCCCTTGCCAGCCCCAAGCCCCCAAAAATTCCGGAAATCGGGGCTCCGGCCCTCCGGTCGCCCGTCCACAACATTTTTCGCAGCCCCAAAAAAAATAGTTTTTGAGAAGAATATCGAAATATCTTTCAACGTGTGGTTTGGCCCCAGTTCAAATCAAATCCAGGCCGTGATTCGCCCTTTTCGCGGGTTCTTTCGACTGATGTTGTGGTAGACTCCCGCCAACTTTTGTATCTCAGCTCCCCCTTGGCCTACCGGAGTGTAAAATATACCAAAAGGTTCGTCTTTGTCTTGCGAGTATTTTGGTGTACATTACACCCTTGTAGTGCTCAAAGAAGCGTAGATACAGTGGATGAGGTTCGGCTCGGGGTCTGCAGTCTAGCCGTTTTTATATCTTTGTTGTCAGTTGTTCGAATCCCTTGCGTGTTGTTCAATCTTCCGCTAGATCCTCTTTCCGCTACGTGCCTGGAGGGCATATGAAAAAGGCCGAAAACCCGGTGCGCGCACATTCGGTAATCCAGACAAAATGCCGTCGCTGGGTCCATCCATCCATTTCCCCGGCGCTGTCTCCCCCCCCCCCCAATCATGCTTTTTCTCTGGTCCCGCCTGGTCGCCAGCAGAATGTTCACCATCTAAAGGTCGTCTACATTTATTTATATGCTTTGTGCCTTAGTAGACAAGAGACGGAGAAGAAGCACATCAATAGACTGGACGCTAATAAAAGGCTACACTTTACTTGTACACACTTTACCCCCCCCCCCAGCCGGAATATTTTGGCTATAAACTTTTTATTTTACCTTATTGTAGGCTCAAATTAAAACTCTTAGGATATTTTTCGACGCTCTATCGAATGGCGTTGCAAAAATCCCGACAAAATAAGCGAAAATACCGAAAACTTTGAGACCCTTCGGCTGTGGGGAGGGGGGGGGAAGTAAAGTCTTACCTAAGAAAATTCGCGCAATTCACTTTGGGTAGCAGGCTTTTTAGAACTTCCGATGGTTTTGGTGCTCGTGAGGCTGAGGTTTAAACTTAGACTTTCGCTTAGGCTTAGGCTTTGCCTTTTTTCACCAGCACCCCAAATTTGCTGACATTGGCCCGAATTCGTCGAATTACCGGTCACCATGGAAATGTGGGCAATGTGACGAATTTTAGGGGGATCGGGCTGCTATCGCGGCCAAGCTGTTGCAAAGGAAGAGCTGCCCCGGGTGCATTTCTATGGAAAGTAAGGTGGCGGACGGCTCTCTCTCTCTCTCGTTCGCTCTCTCTCGCTCGCTCTTTCTCTCGCTCTCTCTCATTTCCCCCAAACATTCCCATTCTCATTTCGCCCAACTCACTGCCTTTTTCCTTCGCTTTTGTCGTATTCCCTGGGCCTCTCCCTGAATAGTTAGGTCTACTCAAGATGCTACTAAGCCCTTTTTGGTCTCGCTTCGGGCCCAAAGCCCTCTTCGTCCAAATCCTCGTCTCATGCCCCCAACCCCTAATATCTCTAATCTTCTGCCTCCCCTCAGACTCCATCAACTCTTCCCTTCTCCCTTCTTTTTCCTCTCTTCTACCCCTCTCCGTTCCTCCACTCCATCTGTCGGGCCTTAGAAGGGCCCAAAGGAGGCCCGCCCTCAGGGCCCTGCTCGGCCAGCAGCCCTTTGTGGCCGCGGGCTCCCTGCAACGAAAATCATAGACCCCAGCCGGGACGAGGCCGCCTCCCTGGAAAGCGGTTCCGGAATTCTCTGAGTCGGGCTTTTTCCGACTGTTTCTCCAGCTGCGGCGCTGGACTGTCTGTTTTGATTACTGTAGCTCATGGCTGTTTATTAAAGAGGCTTGTTTAGCATTTTAAACGGGCTGGTGTTAGTCCAACATTGTGCAATAGGCGCGCAAGCGCTTAAGTGCTGGGTGCCCCAAACACTGTTTATCCCCGTAATTCTCGTTTTTGCCTTTACGATTTGGTAGCGTATCAGAATGGCTTTCTTATATATTGGGCGGGGTCTCACTACAAAGTGTCTCCCATCCGCCCACCCAGTGAAATCCAAATGCTTCTACCCACCAAAATTGGAATGCCAGCTGTGCAAATGGTAGCGAGCGCAAAGCTGAAAAAAACATTTTCCAGCCCCATGGCTCGAAACTGGCTGTTTTGAATTCAACCATTAAAGGTGCAAATTGGATTTTTCTTCCTTTGCTCGGCTTTTTCGATTTTGGAACGTATCAATTTGGCACACTTTTACACAATTAAGATACTTTTTGATACCTTCAAAATTGGTTTATAACCTACGTCACTTTCACGTAACTCTGAGTGATAAGCGTGGGGGATGCTGGGCCCGTAAGCTTCTTGGCTCCCATACAGAGATTTTGACCGGATCGGACTGTCTACCCGACGATCCATTATAAGATTTTCACACGGTTTTCCTCCGTAAAAGTACATAACATTGTGGAAAACCTTTTCCTGACGATCTACGCCGGTTTTTAAGTTGTTTTTTTAGGTGTAAACCCGGATAATCAACCCAAAGATTGCCATGGCCTCTTGGTGACTTTGGATTTTTAGCTTTTTTTGCGGTTTCGATGGCTTTATAGCCTATCAGCAGCAAGAAGCCCTCCAAAACTACAAACCCGATTTTGACGTTTATGCTTATGCCCAGACTTCGGATTAGGTATAGGCTTAGGTTTTGGTTCAGGTTATGCTTAGGCTGAGGGTGGTAAATTAGGTTAGGCTTCAGCTTAGGTTTAGAGTTAAGTTTATCCTTCGGTATT